>JBBPTE010000733.1:0-12577 GCA_038093935.1 Tylopilus cf. pallidocervicolor | reverse complement strand
TCCTCCAGACTCACCAGCATTGGAGGACACCCCTATCTTCACTTAACAGACCTTAGAAACTGCCACAAACCTCTTCCACCTTCTCTCCACAGCCACCATACTATCCAGAACTCCTATTTCATCATTTTCTCCTGTCAGACCTGCCCTACCACCAGTATTTCCCACAGCACCCCCACTGCTGCCCCTGATATCCACCAAGAAACCCAATGAACTTCACATTGCCATTCTAGAGGAATATGACAGCTCCACTGCCAAAGCCATCCCATGGATTAACTTGGTCAGAATGTATCTCCTAGTTAATGAAGAGTTATACAACACAGACAACAAGAAGGTTGTCTTTGCACTTGTACATGAAGAAAGGAAACACCCTTACCTGGACAACCACCTTCTCCAAGGCTGCCTTAAATGCCAACACCTTTGGCACCTGGGCCTCCTTCATCATCCAGTTTGATAAAACCTTCAAGAATGTAAACTTGAGGACCAACACCCTTGCCTGGTTAGCATCCACCAGGGTCCAAGAAGACTTCTTCCTCCCCAAGCACATGTCCACCTTCAAACTAAAGGTAGCCAAAGCCAAACTTGATGCCACCACACACACCACCACTATTCTCCACTACCTTCAGACCAGCATTCCCAGCAGGCTCCTAGATAAGTTCTGCATCCAAGACACCATGCCCATCAAGGTCAATAATTGGTATACTAAAATCAACCAGTATATCTGGCAAAAGAACTTTTTAGCCCAGATTTCCAAAGCCTACTCCTCTCACACATCCACCCCCTATCATGCATCCACCATCATCCACACCCAGAAAGATTCCAATGTCATAAATGCAGGAAAGAAGAACATCATCTTGGGGTACCCTTGGTTCCAAGCCACCAACCCCATTGTCAACTAGGTCAAGAAAACCATCCTCATAAATGAATCCAAAGACAGATTCCTTGAGCTCTCCTTTACCCACCTAGACACACAAGGAAAACACCTTATCAAGAATATCCATTTCAAACCCAAACCATCCAAGTGACACATCCCACACCACTCCTTAATGGACCACACTGAAATGGAGAGACTCTGCAGATACCTCCATGTCAAACTTCCTGACCAACTCCTAAGCCACACATGGTTTATCTACACCATCAATTGTATTAAGAGGGTGGACTTCCACTTCATCAACCTCCAGCTAATGGCTTCCATTCATAAAATTACCACCATATCAGTCCTAGCACAAGCCACCAAATTCTCTAAAGCCAAACCTATCTTTCCTGCTGAATATGTAGAGTGTTACAACTCCCTTGTTCTTGCTTCCCACCATCTTGTGACCCTGTCTGCACTTCTTTTTTCTTGGGCAATCATTTCCCTTCATGATGACTCATCCCATTTGCTTCATCATTGGCCAATTACCTCTTTTCCTTTAGTCACTATCAGCCAATTACTCACTTGCTTTGTCATCACTTACTCTCCTCCATTGACTCATACTTGTTCTATTACCTTCCATGACCTTCCAATTGATTACCAATACAAGATACCCCAATAGTATATAAACCCCATAGAACTACCCATTTCCTTAGCTAGTTCTTCCTTAGGAATACACCTGGTTCTCCTGTTGAACCTTGTGGTTGGCTCCCTTAGTTGCCCTTCTCTCCACAAACTCATTAGTTTCTCACTTCCCTTCTCCTCACTAGAAGGTTGATAGCACTTAGTCTCATTGAATCTTAGAACAACCTTTGTCATTACCTCCCTGCTCAATGCTAGCAGGTCGATGGTCCTTAGCCTTCTAGTTGTGACTCCTTAGTCATCCCCCCTGATCCCTTTGTTGCTTCCATACCTCCACCTAAGGCTATGCTCGCTCCTATCCAGGTCAAGCATAACAAAAGAACTAGCTTGTCCTACATTGGGCCTACTTTTGAGTAGTGTCCCATTACCATTTCCTGCAGACCAACCACAGACCCCTACTGGGAATTTCGATGCCACAGACAATCATCACCCACCCTCTCCCCAGAATCACCAGAAACCCCTGAGTCTCCTGCCTTTGAGGACATCCCCATCCCTATGCAACAAACTCTAGAAACTGCCACTAACCTTGCTCATCTCCTTTCTGCTGCCACTGTACTCCCACAAACCCCCACACCCCCATCTTCTACCACTAGATTAACCCAACCACTCATGTTCCCCATAGCACCCTCACCAATGTCCACTAAAAAACCCACTGAACTTTGCATTGCCACCCCTGAGGAGTACAATGGGTCTACTGCCAAGGCAATCCAATGGATCAACTCCATGTGAATGTATCTTTTAGTCAACTAAGAGGTCTATGACACTGACAACAAAAAGGTCATCTTTGCTCTCTCCTACATGAAGAAAGGAAATGCCCTCACTTGGGCAATCACCTTCTTCCAGTCTGCCCTCACCACCAACTCCTTTGGCACTTGGGCCTTGTTTATCACCATGTTCAAAAAGACATTCAAAAATGTCAACTCCAAAGCAGACACCCTCACCTGGCTTGCCTCCACCCAAGTCAGAGAAAACTCCTTCCTCTCCAAGTACATGGCTACTTTCAAGCTGAAAGTAACCAAAGCAGAACTTGATCCAACCACCCACACCTCCACCATTCTTCACTACCTGCAAACTGGCATCCCCAGCTGGCTCCTTGATAAGTTCTGTGTCCAAGACACCATGCCCACCAGGGTCAATGATTGGTACACCAAGATTGACCAATACATTTGGCAGAAGAACTTTGCCACCCAGATCTATAAAGCCTGATCATCCTGCACCACCACAGCATATCATGCCCCAACCACCTCTCACACCCAGAAAGACCCCAACACCATGGACATTGACAGAATCACCAAGCTAACTCCCAAAGAAAGAGAGAAATGCTTCAAAGAGGGCCACTGCCTCCACTGTCAACAAAAAGGCCACATGGCCAAAGCCTGCCCCTCTTATCCCTCCAATACTCCACCAAGACCCCCCAGGTCTAATCTTCACCCTCCAAACAAGAAGGTCAGGAAGGTAGACACCACTCAAATCAAAGAACTCTCCAATGACAAAGAAGAGAAGGCTATCATAGGATGCCTCTCCACCTCTTTCAACACTGCCATAGAATTCTATCAAGAGGATTTTTAAATAGGAAGCTCTTGTTGATGAAAGTAGCTTTCTTACACCATATAACTGTAGAACATGTAAAATCCAAACCCAACTCCTTCTACATCCCCTTGAAACTCATTGCATTTGAATCTACATTACGAATTATCAAAACCCCCACAATCATTGATTCCAGAGCTCAAATTTGCTGCATAGACTGGAACTTCATCAAAAGAAACAAACTCCCCATCCAAAGATTAGAAAGACCTTTCCTAGTCCAAAACACTAACAAATCCACCAACACTGAATGTAAATTCAAAACCACCCTCTTCATCAAGATCAGTGAAATCATCCAGAGGATCCAGTTCTATATTGTCAACGCAGGAAAAGAAAACATCATCCTGGGCTACCCATGGTTCAAGGCCACTAACCCCATCATCAACTAGGTCAAACAAACCATTATCATTGACAAATCCAAGGACCAATCCCTTGACCTCTCTTTTACCCACCTAGACATACAAAGAAAACACCTCGCCAAGAACACCTGCCTGAAGGCTGAACCATCCAAATGCTGCCTTCCCTCGCACTCTTCTCTAGACCACACTGAGATGGAAGGACTTTGCCATTATCTTCACACTGAACTGCTTAACCAACTTCTAGACTAAGCATGATTTGCTTACACCATCAACCATATCAAGAAAGTTAGTTCCCGCTTCACCAACCCTTACCTGATGGCCTCCATATGAAAAATTACCACTGCCTCCATTCTTGCACAAGCAGCTGAGTTCTCCAAACACAAACCAACCTTTTTCTCCAAATATGTTGAGTTTGCTCCCATCTTCACCAAAGAAGTAACAGATCATGTATCCCCCTCTAGACCCTACAACCACACCATTAACCTCAAAGAAACCTTTGTCCCAAAAGTTGGAAAGCTGTACCCACTGTCCCCCCATGAAAAACAAGCCACCAACAACTTCATTGATGAATATCTCAGAATGGGGAAGATTTGACCATCCAACTCCCCCCAGGCTTCCCTCTTCTTCTTTGTTAAAAAGAAAGACAGATCTCTCCAACCCTGCCAAGACTACCACTACCTCAATGAACACACTGTCAGAGACACTTACCTGTTACCCCTCATTGGAGACTTGATGAACAAGCTAAAATGTGCTAAGGTCTTCTCTAAGTTCAACATAAGATGGGGATACAACAACGTCCACATCAAAGATGGAGACCAATGGAAAGCCACCTTCATAACCCATTGAGGACTCTTCAAATCCACTGTCATGTTCTTTGGACTCACTAACTCACCTCCCACCTTTCAATGCTTCATGAATAACTCCTTCTGAGACATGATTGCTGAAGAATGGCTTGTCATCTACATGGACAACCTCCTTATCTTCTCAGACAATGACCAAATTTATGAAAAACAAACCAAACAGGTCCTGCAATGAATGAATGAACTCAACCTCTACCTTAAATTAGAAAAATGCACCTTCACTGCCCAACAAATAGAATACCTGGAAATGATCATTTGACCTAGAGAAATCACCATGGACCCAGTCAAGGTCACTGGCATCTCTGAGTGGCCTACCACAACCTCAGTCAAAGATGTCACTAACGGTCATTCTTAAAATTTGCCAACTTCTACCAACAATTTGTCCTTCATTATTCCTACATAGCCTGACCTCTCCTCGACCTTATCAAGAAAAACCACCCTTGGACCTAAACCAAGGACTGCCAGGCAGCCTTTGATCAACTAAAGGTCATATTCACCTCTGAACCCACTCTCTGCATGCCCAACTACTCCCTACCCTTCACCATAGCCACCAACACCTCCAAGCATGCATCAGGAGCTATACTACTACAAACCAACTCTAATAGAGAATGGCATCCATGTGCCTATATCTCCCAAACCTTCAGATTGGTGGAATGCAACTACAACATCTACAACCAAGAACTCCTCGCAGTCATGCAAGCCCTATATACCTGGAGACACTATCTCCTTGGCTCTATCACACCAGTCCAAGTCTTCACCAATCACAAAAATCTCACCTATTTCTGACAACCCCAGAAACTAAACCACCAACAAGCCAGATGGTTACTCAATTTTTCCAAGTTTAACTTAAGATTCACCCATATCCCTGGACATAACCTCTATGCCCCTGATGCCCTCTCTCACCATCCTGATCATATTTCCCCTGCTGACTTAGATAACAAAGACACCACCCTACTTCCCCTAGAAATGTTTGTTAACCTCATTGATATAGAATTTACTTCCAAAATTGCCAAATCCTCAGACAACAATCCCCTCATCTTACATGTCCTACAACAACTCCCAGATGAATTCCTGAAAAACTCCACAACCCCCTCTCTGAATGGATATATGACAGAGAAATCCTCACCTTCCAAAACCAAGTCTACATCCCAGATTCCGGAGATCTCTACAAAACCATAGTCCAAAAATACCATAACCACCTGACTACTGGACACCCTAGTAACCTAAAAACCCACCAACTAGTTGCCTTTGAGTTCTGGTGGCCTGGACTTGGCACCTTTATTTGAAAATACATCAAAGGCTGTGCCATCTGCCAACAAAACAAAACCAACACCCACTCGACACACCCACCTCTATCTCCAATCAAATCACATTTTACATGATCCTTCCAACAAATTTCCTACAATCTCATCACTGATCCATCCACCTCCAATGGCTTTGATTCCCTTTTGGTCATGGTCAACCACAGGCTTACTAAGGGGGTAATCCTATGCACCACCAACAAAATCATCAACACTGCAGGAATCACCACTCTTTTTTTCAACAAAGTCTTCAGAAGATTCACCCTTTATGACAAGATCATATCTGACCAAGGTCCACAGTTCACTTCTGCCCTTGCAAAAGAACTTGGAAAACTCCTGAATTATGAACTTGCACTATCCACAGCATATCACCCTCAGACCAACAGAGAAACTGAAAGAGTTAACCAAGAAATTGAGACCTACCTTCAAATCTTCTGTGGCTCCAACCCATCCTGCCTCAAAGCCCTATCACTTGTCAGAGATAAAGCCCTTACCACCCATAACCTCACCAGACAAACCATGAAAGCCTGAAACTTCAGAATGTTTAAATCTTTCTCAAAGGGAGATAAAGTCTGGCTTAAAGCCAAAAATCTCAAATGAACTGTTTCCAATCCAAAGTTCACCCTTAAAAGAGAAGGACCCTTTATTATCTCTGCCATACTATCCCCCATCATATACAAACTCCAACTTCTGTCCATCTGGCACATCCACAATGTCTTCCATGACTCCTTGTTATCACCCTATCAAAAAAACAACGTACATGGACCGAACTTTCCTAAACCACTGCCTGACCTTATCAATAACAAAGAACCTTATGAAATTGAAAAAACTGTACAACACTACAGACCTCCAACAGCATGCCACTATCTGATCTGATAAAAAGGATACTCTACCAAAGAAGATTCCTGGCTTTCTGAAAAAGAACTTCACTCAGCCAAGACTGTCCTCTGGAACTATAAAAAGGCTCACCCAAAGGTCTTTCCCCTCATGCCCTTCATCTTTCACTTTGATTTCACCTGAAAAGAAAAGTGGGAAGATGTCCTCACCCACTGGAGATACAAACTCAAACCCCACCACCAATTCATCCACCCCCATTTCTGCTGCCTCTCCATGTGTCCCTATTATTGGGGCCACTCTTGACAATCCTACCCTGCCAATCTTCATTTCTCCCTATGTATTCTATGGTTATAACCTCACTCCTGTGTCCAGCAATGAAAATCTCCTTCTAGACACTGGCCTCATAGACTCCCACCTCACCCTAGCCATTGACTCCTCTATTGATCCCAACTCTCCATTGGGCTTCCTCTGGAATGCCTACACCTACCAAATGGCCATCTGCAACTGCATCCTGTTCTTCATGGATGAACTCCCCACCTTTGCATACATCACCACCACCTTTACTCTACTACAACAGTCTGATGTCCTCCTTCATCATGTCCTCCTCTCTGCCATGAACCAACTCAAACTAGACAACACCATCAACCAGATTGATGGCCTCCTTCAAGACCAAGGGATAGAATCCCCCACACTATCTTGCACCCTCGCCATCTCTTCCATCACCAACTTCATCCCCTTGTCTGCTCCAGATCTATATCCAAACCAGGACAATGAACCCCTCTCTGAGTCTCATGTTCAATACTGGGCATCCTGCCTCCACTGTCACTGCCTCAGCCATGACAAACCCCATTGTAGATGCTACACCTGCCCCAAATGCAACTGAACCACTCCTAGGCACACACTTGGGAATTGTATCTGGGGTTATTGCATCCTGAAAAGGCAACACCCCCATACTGGATGGAGCTCGTTTGACTCATCCAATGAAGATCACCATGTCACCCCCTACTTGAAAGGAAGACCCTAGGGACTATGTGTCAAATTCAGCTGAGGAACTTCCCCTCACCCCCAAACTGTACCATCATCTCTATTCTATCCCATCTCCACCCCCCATTTATGGTCCCCACCCCCTTCCTCCAAGAAAACCAACATGATAGGAGTTTCACTATCACCTAAACCCCAGATCATTGCCTTCGTCCCTTTCCAACCTATGACACTATTTTCTGACCTGAATGAATCCCATAACTTTACATCCCCACCTCTCACTTGTTGTCCTGACACCCCCCATCCCAAGATCCTTTCTGATGCCATTACACAGCTTGCAGCAACTGCCACCCATTACAACTCACTTGACCTCAAAGTCTCTTCCCATATCAAAACCCCACCTGAATCGCCATATGATCCAGCCAAGATTTCCCTCCTTGAGGAACTTGACTACCCTACCAACACCCTCTCTAACCCAACAGGGTATCCTACCTGGGAATTCCTGTATACCTGGCTGGAGATCAAGCAGAACAGACTGGACCCTATTACCGACTACAAGCTCTACAACTGCAGACTGAGGGATTAGTAAGTCAAAGCTTGAGAATCTTTGGAGATAACAGGGGGGTAATGTTATAACTCCCTCATTCTTGCTTCCCACCATCTCATGACCCTGTCTACACTTCTCTTTTCTTGAACAATTGTTTTCCTTCATGATGACTCATCTCATTTACTTCATCATTGGCCAATTATCTCTTTCTCTTTAGTCACTATCAGCCAATTACTCACTTGCTTTGTCATCACTTACTCTCCTCCATTGACTCATACTTGTTCTATTACCTTCCATGACCTTCCAATTGATTACCAATACAAGATATCCCAACAGTATATAAACCCCATAGAACTACCCATATTCCTTAGCTAGTTCTTCCTTAGGAATACACCTGGTTCTCCTGTTGAACCTTGTGGTTGGCTCCCTTAGTTGCCCTCCTCCCCACAAACTCATTAGTTTCTCGCTTCCCTTCTTCTCGCTAGAAGGTTAACAGCACTTAGTCTCATTGAATCTTAGAACAACCTTTGTCATTACCTCCCTGCTCAATGCTAGCAGGTCGATGGTCCTTAGCCTTCTAGTTGTGACTCCTTAGTCATCCCCCCTGACCCCTTTGTTGCTCCCATACCTCCACCTAAGGCTATGCTTGCTTCTACCTGGGTCAAGCTTAACATAGAGTTCACCCCCATCTTTACCAAAGAAGCCACTGACCACATTCTCCCCTGACCACATTCTCCCCTTGCAACCTTACAACCACACCATAAACCTCACTGAATCCTTTATGCTGAAAATCAGCAAACTGTATTCCCTCTCTCCCAATGAAAGAAAAGCCACCAATGATTTCATTAATGAACATCTAAAAACTAGGAAAATCTGACCCTCCAACTCTCTCCAAGCCTCTCCATTCTTCTTTGTCAAAAAGAAGAATGGATTCCTCCAATCCTGCCAGGACTATAGGTACCTCAACAAATACATCATAAGAGATGCATACTCCCTGCCCCTCATAGGAGACCTCATAGACAAATTGAAAGATACTAGAGTTTTCTCCAAGTTCAATATACAATGGGGATACAACAATATCCACATCAAAGACAGAGACCAATGGAAGGCAGCCTTTATCACACACCAGGGACTCTTTGAACCAACTGTAATGTTCTTCAGACTCATCAATTCCCCTTCCCACCTTTCAATGATTCATGAATAACTCATTCTGAGATATAATTGTCAAAGGATGGCTCATTATCTACATGGATGACCTCCTCATCTTTTCCAATGACAATCAAATCCACTAAGAATGAACCAAATGAGTCCTTCAATGAATGAAGGAACTTGATCTATGTCTGAAACTTGAGAAATGCACCTTCACTGCCAAGGAAGTAGAATACTTAGGAATGATCATACAACCTGGAGAAATCACCATAGATCCAGTCAAAGTCGCTGGCATAGTTGAATGGCCCACTCTTACATCAGTCAAAGATGTATGCTCCTTTTTGGGATTTGCAAACTTCTACTGATGATTTGTTCCCCACTAATCCAACATTGCTAGACTCCTCCTTGAGAGAAACCATCCCTGGACCTGAACAAAGGAATGTCAACTAGCTTTCAACCAGCTCAAAGTCACCTTCACCTCTGAACCCACCCTCTGCATGCCTGACTACTCCCAACCCTTCATCATTGCCACTGACACATCTAAGCATGCATCTGAAGCAGTCCTTCTCCAAATAGATTCAAATAGCAAATGGCATCCCTGCATCTACATTTTCCAAACCTTCAGTTTTGCAGAATGAAACTACAACATCTATGACTGAGAACTTCTTGCAGTAATACAAGCCCTCTCTGCCTGGAGACACTATCTCCTTGGCTCAATTGAACTGGTCCAGGTTTTCACTGACTATAAAAACCTAACCTACTTCTGACAACCCTGAAAACTCAATCATCAGCAAGCCAGATGGCTGCTTGACCTATCCAAATATAACCTCAGATTCATCCATGTCCCCAGCTGTAACCTCTGTGTTCCAGACACCCCCCCACTAGAAGGTCAACAGCTCCTCTAGTCCTCAGACTCTCCTTGCCACTGCTACCTAAGGCTATACTCATCCCTACCCAAAACAGGCATAATACACAGGAGATTTGTTGGAAGGGTTGGGTGGACAGGGACTTTATTGGTGATAGAGGGGGATGAGTTGGGTGGGTGTTGGTTTTGTTTTGCTGGCACACAGCACATTCTTCAATATATTTGCAGATAAAAGAGGCAAGCCGTGGCCACCAGAATTCAGAGGCTACTAATTGTCATGTCTTTAGATTGCCAGGGTATCCAGCAGTAGAGTGGTCATGGTGTTTTTGGACTACAGTTCTTTGGAGGTCTCCAGAGTCAGGGATATACATGTGGCCTTGGAAGGTAAGGATTCCTCCATCATATGCCCATTTGAAAAGAGAGTTGTGAAGTTTTCCAGGGGTTTTTTCAGGAAGTTGATGTAAAGCATGGATGACAAGGGGGCTGGTGTTGGATGAGTTAGTGATTTTGGTAGTGAGTTTGGTGTTGATAAAGTTGACAAATATTTCTAGGGGAAGTAATGTAGTGTCCTCATTGTCTGAGTCATTGGAAGGAATATGGTCAGGGTGGCAGGAGAGGGCATTTGGGGTACAGAGGTTGTGGCCAGGTATGTGGATGAATTGAAGGTTGTATTTGAATAGATCAAGCAGCCATTTGGCTTGTCAGCAGTTGAGTTTTTGGGGTTGTCAAAAGTAGGTTAGGTTTTTGTGGTTGATAAAAACCTGAACTGATTTAATCAAGCCAAGAAGGTAGTGTCTCTAGGTGGAGAGGGCTCACATTACTGTGAGGAGTTCTCAATCATAGATATTGTAGTTTCATTCTGCCGATCCAAAGATTTGGGAGATGTAGGTGCAAGGATGCCATTCACCATTTGAATCTGTCTAGAGAAGGACCACTCCAGATGCATGTTTGAATGTGTCCATGGCAATGGCAAAGGGTAGGGAGTAGTTGGGCATTTGAAGGGTGGGTTCAGAGGTGAAGGTGACCTTGAGCTGGTCAAATGCTAGTTGGCATTCCTTTGTCCAGGTCCAGGGGTGATTTTTCTTGGTTAGGACAAGGAGGGATCTAGCAATGTCAGAGTAGTGGGAGACAAAGCATCAGTAGAAGTTGGCAAATCCTAGAAATGATTGTACATCTTTAACTGACATTGGAGTGAGCCATTCAGCTATGCTGGCAACCTTGACTGGATCTATGGCAATTTCTCCTGGTCATATGATCATTCCTAGATACTCTACTTCTCTGGCAGCAAAGGTGCATTTTTTAAGTTTGAGGAATAAATCAAGTTCCTTCATTCATTGAAGGACTTATTTGATTCATTCTTCATGGATCTGGTCATCATCAGAAAAGATGAGTGAAACAACTTGAAAGCGAATGCTTGAGGAGCAGGACCTTAGGTTGCCTAGACCAAGAGTGAATCAAAAGTTGCTTAGAGGGAAAACTCCAAGAGACTAGACTGAGGGCCATAGCCTCAGTGTCTCCTGGTATATATAGACAAATGACTACTATGTGTACATATTTGTATATGGGTATCTACCAATGGTGAAGGTCTGATAGTATGTCTATGCTAACCAGTAGCATATCGAGCTCAGCACAGCTGAGATAAGAATGAGTCAGCCCACAGTAGCAGGGATCAAAGAGAAGAGAAGCCATTGAAGCTGTGAGATGGTAATGAAAGAATGGAAGTGAGGGCATAGTCCTGAGCAGAAATGAATGTAATATGCTGCAATGTAGATGTGGTGGTGGGAAATGAACACTGTCTAGGCATAAAGTGGAAATGAAATAAAGGTATCAGAGATCTCCATATCCTAGATCGGTTAAGATCCAGATCGGACAAGTATCTCAGTGACAAACAGAACTTAGTGACAGACAGAACTTAGTGACAGACAGAACTTAGTGATCCCAAGTCCTGGTGGAATAGGGCTGCAAGTCCTACCATGCACTCTTGTACCAGGTCTATAAAAAATAAAGATAAGATCAGTGTCCATTATCATGATAAGATAAAAGAGAAAAGGAAATAGTGTTAAGTCTGTCCTACATTGTGCAGCAGTTGCAACAATGAGGAGGTCATCCATATAGATGATGAGCCATTCTTTGACAATTATATCTCAGAATGAGTTGTTCATGAATCATTGAAAAGTGAGGGGTGAATTGGTGAGTCCAAAGAACATCACAGTTGGTTCAAAGAGTCCTCTGTGAGTGATAAAGGCTGCCTTTCATTGGTCTCCATCTTTGATGTGGACATTGTTGTATCCCCATCATACATCAAACTTGAAGAAAACCTTGGTGCCTTTCAGTTTGTCTACTAGGTCTCCTATGAGAGGTAAGGGATATGCATTCCTCATGGTGTATTCATTGAGGTATCAGTAGTCCTGGAAGGGTAAGAGGGATCTGTCCTTCTTTTTGATGAAGAAGAATGAAAAGGCTTGGAGGGAGTTGGACAGTCAAATTTTTCCAGTTCTTAGGTTTTCATTGATGAAGTCATTGGTGGCCTTTCTTTCATTAG
>JBBPTE010000728.1:0-12779 GCA_038093935.1 Tylopilus cf. pallidocervicolor | reverse complement strand
GGCATTCCTGTTCTTTTTTGATGCAGCCAATTGTGAGTTGTAATGTAATTTGCGTTTGGGAAAACAAAGATTGATGCCCCACAACAGTCGTGATGATCCTCCGCGTATGGGTAATGTATAATCGATCAAGGATAATCCTTGGCGTTCTCCTTGTGCTGTTTTCTATTGAGGTCATCTCCACGGTCCTCGCGGCCGTCGTCGGCAGTGTTCCGAAGAATTTACCTAGTATGTAGGCACCAGTTGAATAAATGGCATGTTGTACTAATCGATTGTATACTGCAACTCCCTGTCTCACAGCGTTTACCATCCAGATACTGAACCTTTCAACATGCCTAGTGGAGCCAACCCCACGGTTCTGGACGACAGTGGTGACCGTCTTACAGACTACGCATAGCGCGGCTGTGTGCACCCTCGCGATCGTCCAATTCGTGAGGCAGTCCCTTCAAATGTATCGCGTTAGAAAGCAGTGGCAACTCAGTCAGTACATGAGCTTGCTCGTCCAGCAGGGCATTCTCTATTTCCTTGCGTACGTCCATATCTCACCCTTTCTTATGTTTTACATATAAACTAATTGTCAACCGGGCTGACGATAATTACCCCTTGCAGAATTTTTCTGTTCACCCTGATGAATGTATTGGCTGCCGCGGGACAACTTGGATCGAACTTGTGGCAACTGATACTGACGGTCATTGTGGAATTCGTGCCCATGTACACTCTGGTCCCTCGGTTTATCATCAGCGTACGGGAACTGTATGCACGTGATGTTCAAGTTAATCGTGGGGATGGTATCGACACTGGGTTCGGTTTGTCATCAGGCCGTGGCGCTGGCGGGAATGTGATGGTGTTCGCGGATATTGAGCAGAATGAAGGGTTTGAGGGCGTCGAGGAGATTCCGGCGGAAGTTGTTCAGACTCTGCCAGAATAGGTGGACATAAGCTGGTAGCACACCAATTTAACCAGCTCGATTCATATTTCTGATGCCATGAGTGTAAATGACTCCTTTCTCTTATTCGTTCGTGGTCAACATCAAAGCAACCTTGTATCCATGCCTGAGGACAATGAACACCTTGGTTTGTGTAATAAAACGTGGATAAGCACATGATTTGAAGCAGATATCAGCGTAAAAATAGACGACATAGCTTCACAGCCCCACAACGCGATGCTCGTCAACGTCCGCTTTGCCGTGGACTGAATACAGTAACGACAAATTCTTCAGGAGATGTTCATTGTGGGTTTACATGAAAGAGCAGGCCATTCGGTAGCCGCCGTGCACCAAGCAGTCGGTTCACTACGAAAATTCAAATTAGACAGTGATTGAGTACGAGCGCATGACAGGGCACATCGATGTCCTACCCGACCTTGTGCCTTGAGCTATGATTTATATGTGCGGTGTCGAGTTTGCTTGCACTCGTGCATCCCTTGGGATCAACAGCTGGAGCCAACGCCATCATAAAGTGGAGTAATAGGAGTGTTCGCAGCCCGCCATGCGAGCACCTGACGTCTTGTTCCAACAGATCTAAACACCACGCTCGAGATTGCCTGTATGTGACGGAGGTTTTTCAACTGGGTTGGATGGGTGGGCAACAAGAAACCATAATTTTATGGTGGTCGCCACTAGTGGGACATGTAGATTATTGATGTTATTTCGTCTATGCGTGCCAAAGTGAACAAAAAGCAAACTCAGCTACGCATAAAAAGAGGGAATGCAGGGACTTACAAAATAAATCTGACTGTGACTTGGGATGTCCAGGTTTCGTGTCACAAAGAGCATTGTAGACAGGAGCCACAACGGGTTAGCTTAATATAATCGGGGAAGCTCTAGACAAAATGTCGATACGCACGAATCAACTTCCAACCCCAAAAGAGCATAAAGAAGCACCCCACTGTATAGCCATGTGGTTCTTTCTCGCCTTGCGCGCTGAAAAGTGAATCTTTTGTTATGAACGTTTGGGAGCGTTGTGGGCTGATATGCCTGAATGGTGAATAACGAGCATGATGTGCAAAGGACGCGCGTCGCGACGCAGTCCTTATCTCAGGAAAGGGACGAGATTCGGATGGTGCGTATTGGAAACGAACTTTGAACCAGAATTACCAAATAGCGGAAGCTTGTCGGATAGTGATACCCACACGGCAGTAGTCTTGCTAGTTGTAATTCGCCTTCATGCTCTGGCTTCGTTATAACAAGTTGTCATCCGATTCTCGGGGTTAGAAGCAGCAGTCTTGAGGCACCGTTATTGATGATCAGGGTATGTCAGTGCAATATTTAGTCGGAGTCGTACTGGGCAATCACTGGTCCGTTTGCATCGACGCCACCAACACTAGTGAAGAAACACCGCCAATCTCCACAACCTCGTTCGGCTTCCGTTGAACCGCTCAATTTCGAATGCGTGTTTTCCCAGCTTTCCAATCTTGTTGTCAGGCTGGTAGCCTCGCACTGGACATTGAGTATCGTGAAAGAAACTTGCAGACTCCGAAATGAATTTTGTATTGCATCCGCCAACCGGATCCCTGATACACAATGCGCGATTACTACGGTGCAGAACCCAATCTAATTACGTTCCTTTCAAACGGCGCCGAAAATAATTACGCGTGGAATTGTACCCGTGTAATGAACAGAAGCCCGCATCTCCCTTATTAGCTTGCCCCTTCCAGAAAGTATCCCAGAATCTCTTCCTGTCCACAGCACTGAGACCTGTGATTGACTGTTATTGGTATACATCCATCAAGATCATGTCTTCCACGTTGCAGTCTGTGCTAACTAGCCTCCAGCAAAACAACTATGTGACCCGTACGCTCATCCCTGTTTGTGAGAGGTTAATGTGCTAATTCTATCGTAGTCGTTGTCCTTACTGTCGTCGGATATGATTATAGTGAGTTACACGTTCTGTT
Source organism: Tylopilus cf. pallidocervicolor (assembly GCA_038093935.1). NCBI lineage: Eukaryota > Fungi > Basidiomycota > Agaricomycetes > Boletales > Boletaceae > Tylopilus > Tylopilus cf. pallidocervicolor. Next base: position 9,890 of record JBBPTE010000728.1, on the reverse strand, counting down.
CAAATAAAATGTACCAATATTCACATTGTCAGTCCTTACGCTTTCTAACGAGGTATACTGCCACGTACACCCACCATTATATCTCACTTACTGATAATACATGTAGATCGAGTACATTTGGGTCAGTAAACGACCATTTGTTAACCCAGAAGAAATATGTTCCTAATAAAATCATAGAACAAATCCTGGACCTGGGTGTCAACACTGTTCATTCTAGTGCGTGCAGTACCTCCTAACACGTTGTACATCGAACTAAACCTTATGCTAGGTCCGTTATTTTGGCCTTTACATCCTCGTGTGGGTTTGCTTTTGCAAGACAACATACTGGACGTTAACGTTTTAACTCGGGCCCAACCAGGATCGATTCCCTTGGTATGTCGGCGTTATTTAAAGCTTGGACATTGGTTGATCTGATCTTATCCGAAGTGGGAAGTAGCTTCTTGCCTGGCCCTGCACAGGTGATTTTCTTCTGTTACCATAATTAATAAGAGTGCTCAGGTGTGCACTTGTAGACGTACGTATACTTCCTTCCTGTTATTGCCGTCACTCCCCAATACAACCAATATGGATAAAACAGTTGTGAGCATCTCGTCCAAATATTCCTTTTAATCCCATTCACAGCCACCCTCCAAGGTGAAATATTGCTTATTGTTCGTGAATGGGCATTCATTATCTATTTTGGTGGTGCCAATTGTGAGTAGTTGTGTAGTTCACCCTAAAAGTGATCTCTGATAATGGCCATAGTCGTAATGATCCTCCGTGTGTGGGTAATGTATAATCGATCAAGGCTAATTCTCAGTATACTGCTTGTGTTATTCTCCCTGGAGATAATTTCCGACATGATTGGTACTGTCGTCTCCAGCAACCCGAGGAACTTGTCAGGTATGCAGACACCAGCTGATTGAGTGTAATACTTTACTGACCAACTGCCTGCCATTGCTTCACTTACTGACCACTGTGTAGCGGCCACCATCCAGATACTGGATTTTTCGGTCTGTGTGGTTCAACCCACCTCGGCAATCTGGACGAAAGTGGGCACCATTTTCCAGATCACGCATATCGCAGCCATGTGCCTCCTCGCGGTCATCCAATTCATGAAGCAGTCGTTTCAAATGCACCGCGGGACAAAACAGTGGCGAATCAATCAGTACATGAGTTTACTTGTCAAGCAGGGCATTCTTTATTTCTTCGTGTGCGTCCCTTCGTTTCCCTTGATTTCGCAAACTGATCAACACCGGTCAAACTAACCACACATCTGTCACAGCGTCTTTGTATTCAGTCTTATCAATGTATTGGCGGCCTCGGAGATGCTTCCAACGGAGGGATGGCAGTCGATACTGACCATACTCCTGGAGTTTGTGCCAATGTTTACTCTCATTCCTCGATTCATTTTGAGCATTCGGGAGTTGTACGCGCGCGATCAGCGGGGCAGATGTGAGGGTGGAATTGACACTGGATTCGGTTTATCATCTGGCCGTGGCGCTGTCGGAACGGCGATGGTGTTCGCAGATGCTGAACAAAATGAGGGAATCGAAGAGATAGCAGGGGAGATTGAGATGACTCCGTAAAATAGGTAGACATAGACCCACGTCCGGTTCTGTGTGCTTTTCTACAAGCCCTACCGCGTGGGCTATTAGCCTCGATCGTTCATAGCAGAACTGCATATGCGTGATGTCTGATGCAAAGGCAAAGAACAAATCAACACAGGGTTCGATTCGTCATCGCCTAACCGCATACAATCGGCATGGTGAATTTCGGACCAAACGAGGAGGTTAAGAAGGCCTATACAGGATGATGGACATGGGTCTGGTTTTGCGTACATGATGTTTGGTAAACTCGATTCCGTCGGGCTCAACTCCGTGGATGTTTTACCCTATTTTACCCGCAGGCCTGGATTTGACTCCAAGTCAGCGTAGAACTGGTCCGGTAAAACAAAGTAAACCCGGTCGAGTCGTTCAGTCCATTGGTGCCTGGGGCATGCCAACAGCTGAGCGGCTCCCTGAGATGACAGGGTACAAACCCTTGAAAGTTTCACTAATGATCCGGGATGTCAAACATTGACCGCTTCTGAAGGTGCTTGCAGTCTTGATAATCGAAAGCCATTTATCCGATTTCTGTCACTTTCGCTAATTGCCGAGCTAGTATCGACAAAGAGAGGAATAAAGAAACGGAGTTTGTTGTACACTGTATTGAATGAAGAGCGCATTAGTACGAGGCCTGCAAACTGTTGCACACGCCTACGGAATGGGCATACGTCCTCATCATTAGAGTTTGTGGGACAGAGCCACGGACACTAGACCAGACTTCATTGATGCCAATGTGCCAGTGGCGGTAAGATCAAGTTCGCTGCTCGAATTGGAAACTTATTCTGGGCCGTCACAACTAAAAATGACCCAGTAGATGGAAGAAAAAACAGGTAGGAACGGAGCAGGCTCACTTTAGACCCACTATGGGCAATAAAAAGACGTGATGCCCTGATGAATTCTCCATTTCACTGGGAGCGAAGAAGACTAAATGCCAGGGGAAAGACCTGTTTTAGTTCAACATGGATTTCCAAAGGAGCATTGTCAGGAAACTCGGACCCGATATCCCCGAGATCCATATAGTGCCGGATAACTAGTCATTGAGCAGACGCAGCTGGAGGAGATGTAGGGGTCTGAATACATAAAAAGTCGAATGCAACTCACAGTAGAAGGCACCACATTTTGTAGGTGAGCACATCACAATCCTATGACCGAGTGCACAGTATTCTCAAACAAACCTTGTGAAGGTTTGGAACAAGGACTGCATGATGGCTGTCCTGTAGGTGAGCAGGCTCACAAAAGCGGTGACAAACGAGACGTTGAGCAACCAATAGAGGGAACAACAATCAATAATCAATACTGTCAGCTAAGGTGCCATTACACAGTCGGGTTGAGAGACTGAAGTTATGGCTGGGTTGCTGGGTAAGCTAAAGCATTCACATGGTCCATGGCGTATCGCCGACAGCCCCGAAGTCCAAAAATAGGCCTGTTGGTATGACACTCATGATGCTGGGGCCTAAGGTGCGAGTTCCAAGGTGTATGTTGATTGTAGCCACATCGGGCATCAAGTATTGTGAGTCAAGTTTCATATACACAGGGCATGACAGTGATCCGAATGTGTTTAGTGCTGTATTCATAATGATCATGATGAAACTCGATTAATAATACGGTTCACGAGCTGAAGTCCCACATTGGCCCGGCAGTGGAAGGGCAGTTCTGACTACAGTGATCCTGACCATTTGCTAACGTCGGTTACCAGCTAAAACAGTGATGTCACACATGCCTCACATCATACGTGCCCTCATAGCCTATAGCATTTCGATCTCTTGAACTGCTTCAAGCTATTGTACGGCCTCTGATATCGCGTACTGGCCAACTCTGCGTACCTCTGGCCGTGTCGTGAAGGCACATAGCTTGTTTGGGGAAACTGTTACACACTTCTCCAACTATTCGTGTCCGACGCTCACAGGGCAAGTATTTCTCAGTGCTGCGCATGCGCTAGTGACTTAAAGTTTGACAACCAAACCGGCCAGGTTCCATTCCCTTATAAAATCAGTAACATATGCTTGAAAGGTAGCGTAATAGTTTCGTCTGCTTGTTTGCTACGCCTCTGACCTCTCTTACCATTGCTTACCTATCAAGACCGCAGTCTATTGACAGACCTCATGCTACAGTCTGTGTTGACTAGCCTTTAACAGAATGAATATGTGTCTCGTATGCTGTTCATTAATCGTCGGGGACAAATATCACAACTTGAATTTTATTGCAGTTACCATGCTTACTGCAGTCGCATACGACTATGGTGAGTTATATACTGCTATAATACAATATGGTTTCTCAACTTATACCATTATGCTGGCCTCTACACCTTCACGTGAGTGTGTGGTTGCTACAAGACCTACCAAATGCTAATTCTGACGGATGGTTTTTAAGAATCAATTGCCTCAGTATGTCTTACACGTAAATGCGACATGACCAAACTGACCTGCCCCAAGTGGGAAGTAGCTTCATGCCCGGGCCCACAACGGTATTTTTTCTTGGACGCTGATGGTTAATAAGCATGCTAAATGGTGCATGATGAATAGACGTACGTGTCTATCCTATTTATTAGATTTCTGAAACATGGCTAACATTTACGGAATAGCTGTGGGCATACTTGAATATTCTCATTTGTATTGCACTCATATACGCTTTTACAAGGCCATATATTTTATACCATCACCTTCTGGACATTTTTTTTCTTTCTTGGTGCAGCCGAATGTGAGTTGTCGCATAATTCGCATTCGGGACAAGGAGGCCCTAATGGTAATTGCAGCTGTAATGATTCTCCGTGTGTGGGCAATGTATGATCGATCGAGGTTAATTCTCGGCACTCTTCTCACATCGTCTACTCTGGAAGTCATTTCCACCAGCCTTGCTGCTATCGTATATGGTCATCCACGGAATATGTCCGGTATGTAGATGTTAACTGAATAAATCATGTGTTACACTAATCGATTATTCATTGTTACTCCTCCATGTTTCGGTTGTTGCACAGTGTTCACTGCACACATACTGGAGGTTTCGTTTTGTGTGATAACACCCAGTTTTCGCATCCTGACAAATGTGGTCTCTGTTGTGCAAATGGCAAATGGTGCGGTGATATGCATTCTTGCGATCATCCAATTCGTGAGGGAGTCGTGTCAGATGTACCGCGTGACAAAACAATAGCAAATCAGTCGGTACATGCAGATGCTCGTCAAGCAGGACATCCTCTATTTCCTTACGTACGTCCTCGTCCCACCCTCATTCTCCATATCTTCCGCCGAGTCATCAACTAATATAACAATAACTTTGTGCCGCAGCATTTTCACCATTACCCTCACTAATGTATTAACTGCCTGGGGAGTTCTCCCAACGACTCTAGAAGGATGGCCAATGATACCTTTCTACATCTTAGAATTTATTCCTCCATTCATTCTGATCCCTCGATTCATCCTGAGCATCCGCAAGCTGTATGCACAGGATGTCCAGAATAGACGTGGAGAAGGGATTGACACTGGGTTCGGCTTGTCATCCACTGGCCACAGCACTCTCGGGACTGCAATTCTGTTTGCTGATCTCGAACAAGGCGAGGAATTGGAGTACATTGAGGAGATACTGTCAGAAGTTGGAATGAGTTATGGCCAGAATAGATAGACATGGACCGGTTCAGTGCTTTCTTCATACTGTCCTTCAAGTTATGTTATCTTGATTTATAAATATAGTGATGGCAGATAGACATGGGACCGGGATTGACACTGGGTTCGGCTTGTCGTCATCTGGCCGTGGCGCTGGTGGGACAGAAATGGTGTTTGCAGATGTTGAGCAGACCAGGAGATCGGAGGACGTTGAGGGACGGATGGAGATCGAGACGACTCTAGTGGAGTAGGTGGCTACTGTTCGGGTTTATCGCGAATAGTACTAGTTGGAGTTTGATTGGTCTTCATGGCACAACGCACATAAAAGTAAAATTATTTATCGATTCGTAAAGAATGGTAATGGCCTAGTGTTGTGAGCGATAGGCTATGTCATAAACAATTCGGTCGTGAAGACTTAAATACAGGGCAGAATAGCAAGCCGTGCGGGCACGAGTGGAGTAACACAAAACGACGAGCTAGGACACGAGACAGGGCTAGAGAACTAACGGGAAAGGATTAACCCTGCAGAACTATGAGGACATTCTATGGCGTACCTAGTGAAGTGACGAGAAAGGAACATGGAGGAAGGCTCCAGTCGCAACATTACGAACGAGTCGGAATGACGCAATAGCAGTATCTGATGATCGAGATCATGGAAAACGACGTCGGAGGAGTGACCGGCGATGAAGTTTCCCACAGTGGTGCGATTCCCAGTTAGATTTCTATAAACTACATTCAAACCCAAGGAATGCCTGATCTTCGTCGAATAGAGTATATAAACTTCAAATGATACATCTGCGGCGACGCAGGAACCTGCATGATTTGGTTCATGGACGAGTGAATTGGTGAACGAACTATACTAGGATGTGCTAGTGGTGGAGTTGAGGTGTACCAACCCAAGTAGTGATCAACTAGTCTCAAATGATGACTGACCAAGTTTGCCGCAGAGTTCCAGGTGCTGAACGCACTAGCTCATGCACGTAATCGAGGACTTATTGTCCTGTGGAAGACACAAATTAGGTGATAGGTAGTCAATCCCCTGACTCTGCCGCGAGGGTGATATGACCCACCCAGTTTACATGGCGTGCATATATGCATTAACAGACTTGCAAAACCACCCTTAGGGGTCACTGACTTAGATATCGAGATGAGGAGCTATAGCCGGTTGACCCTGCATTGGTGCGGAACGTGAAACTTCCCAGTCGAAGCAGCGCAGAGAGTAATCGAGGGCCCAGTCAGAGCAGTGGATAGACATGGATGATTCCATCGCACAAATAAAATGTCTAAATGAGTAAATTGGTTAGTACACCCGCTTGCAACGTTCGCTAGACCACCTCCAGTATTTGCTGTCAATGGTATTTGAACCCAAGAGTCTTGGAAAGCGGAAAGAGAACAAAGCGCTCGCAAGAATTCCCACGCTGTAACACAGCCGGCCTGTCCTCAGACTCGGCCATGTTCAATTATCAATGGGGCTACATCCTTTAGAATCAGCTCCTATTGCCACCAACCACATCTTAGGGGAATCAGTGGAATCCTCGCAGAAGAGGTAGACTCGACATACGCGACCGCCGGTTGCCTCCATACAGAAAGGTACAGTACCCAACACAATTCCCCTGGACGAAATGTCTACGGGCTTGAATCAGCATTGCATGACCTAAAATAGCTGTCTTACACCTGCTTTCATTGTAGCAGTTGTTCCTGTATTCAAACAGTGCACACAGACAACAAATCTTCTTGCATTAATTACCCGTTGAAGTGGTAACCTGGTGCGTTTGCATTTCATCACTAATGGCACCATGGACGGATCGCGTTAGTCTCACGAGTAAAACTTGAAAGCCAGATTCACAACGAGGCTTAGTCTGGTGACGAGACTGCTAGGTGGCAACCAATCTTGCAAAACTGTGAATGGGGCTGGATCATCCTAAATACTAGACGATCAGCGGTGGTCCGGGCAAGCATTGGGAGGTGCTGGAGCAGTGTGAGCAGCAAGAGCTCGATCTCACCAAGTAGGGCAGAGGCCTGTGGTAAAACACTTGCTCCATGGCAAAACCTGTAAACTCCTGACACCGCCCTAACTCAGGGAATCCGCAGGTTCAACTTCGGACTCAAAGTAGTTCAACAGAATCCCGTTCTTACAGTACTGATAGTACTCTTTTAAATGGTGAAGTAAAATTTCGCATGTTAGCAATGGCTGCACTTACGCTTATCTCTAATGCATACCCACTAAGATCATGTTGTCTGCGCTAAGCCCGTGCTAATCACGCAAAGGAATACTTTTCACAAGAACTTGATCTCAACAGCACGGTTTAAAACTGGATGATTTATTTCTGCCCGTGCCACTTAGTTTACCCGTCATGTCCATCTTAACGCCGACTTCGAGACCCCGCGGACCAGTTCTTCTGTTGACCCAATGTCAACTCCCGTGTAGGGCCTGCTAAACTTGAGAAACCCAGAGGCTCCTTATTAGAAGTGTCTCCGCCCAATCTGCTCACAGAAGTTCCCGGTGGAAAGTAAATACTGTATACAAGCCAACTTCATGCATGGGTGTGGCGATCTATAAGTGGCTCCGTGGCATTCAGCGCCACGCCCATAATGATTGATCTTGATGGTGTTTGATCTATGCCAAACACAGCTCGGGTCCCGCCGCCTTATAAACGTGGTAGTATGTTGGTGGTGCTAGTAGTGCAGTAGGTTCCTCTGCTCGTCTACCCTACTTGTGATCCGTTCTACTGCACGGAACAGTCAAGGCCATGTCGTCTACGCTACAGTCTATGCTGACTAGCATCTGGCAAAATGACTGTGTAACCCGTAAGCTCATTTTTACTCATAGGAGACCAGCATCACAATCTACCATAGTTGCTACGCTAACCGCTGTCATATATGATAACGGTAAGTTATACTTCAGTTTCGATATGATATAACAATATCCGCGCCAGTTCTTACATTTCCGGATGAGGTAAAGTGGCCCATTCTCGTTCACAATGAATTTTCATGAATAATCCTGTAGATTGAATATATCTGGGCAAGTAGATACCCATTCTTGAATGCAACGTGTAATTGATGCTACCACAGACCAAACCCTGGACTTGGGTGTCAACATTGTTCATTCTTGTGCGTGTCAAATCTCCTACATTTCCTGAATACAACAAGCTCAGTGCTGTTATAGGTTTGCTATGCTGGCCTTTACAGCTTCGCGTGAGCACCTGATAGTCGTAAGAATTACTGCATGCTAACACCAGTTGGTTTGTCAGTATCGAATGCCTTGGTATGTTTAACACCTAAACATGACGTTAACTGTGACCTTCTCCAAGGAGGAAGTAGCTTCATACCTGGCCCTGCAAAGGTATTCATTTTTTCAACAACGGTTGACGAGTTCACTGAAGTATGATAGCTGTACGTACCTGTCCTCTCATGGTTGCGCCTTCGTAATATGGTTTGTATCTATGAAATAGTTGTAAGCATAGTTGAATCTTTCCTTGTTTATTCCATTCGGAATGCTTTCACAGGTGAAATAATCTTTACCATCAACTTATGGACATTCCTTTTCTTTATCGGTGCAGCTGACCGTGGGTGTCATGTTCACTTTCACGAGAGAGGCTAACTCTAATATTGACGGCAGTTGTGATGATTCTTCGTGTATGGGTGATGTACAATCGCTCGCCATTGATCCTTAAAACTCTCCTCGTTTTGTTTGCCCTCGAGATCATTTGCACGTTCGTTGCCGCCATCGTTTACAATAATCCACGGAACCAATCAGGTATGAGACATCGGCCTAATAAAATGAGATGCTGTATTGACTTGCTGTCCATTGCCACTCCACTTGTTGGCCGTTGCAGTGGCCACCATCCAGATACTGGACTTTGCGTTTTGCACATTGGAACCAAACTCACCCATTTACACGAAAGTAGCCACCATTTCACAAATGGCGTACAGCGCAGCGACATGTAGTCTCACAATCATCCAGTTCCTGAGGCAGTTGCTTCAGATGTACCGCGTAACAAGGCGGTGGCAAATCAGTCGGTACATGAATCTGTTTGTCAAGCAGGGCATTCTCTATTTCCTTGGGTACGTCCCTGTCTTATCCCCTTCAAGGTTCTCCTTATCTTCCAATACTACGGGAGCTAAAACTAACTTTTTGTGATAGTATCTTTCTCTTTAACCTTGTCAACGTATACAGCATCTCTGCAACCTTTCCAACGGGAGGATGGAAATTGGTGCTATTCTTTATCCTGCAATTTGTACCTGTGTTTACTCTAACACCTCGATTGATCTTGAGTATTCGGAAGTTGTACGCGCATGATGTCCAGGCCGGACGTGCTGGAGGGATTGACACTGGGTTTGGCTTGTCATCATCTGGTCGTGGTGCTGTCGGGACTGCGATGGTGTTCGCGGATGTTGATGCACCGGAGGGCGTCGAGGAGGTATCAATGGTGGCTAGGACAACTCACTCAGAATAGTTGGATATAGTGGTGTAGAAACATAGTACCATCTGTGGTTTGCTGGATACTGGAACAAACGGAACTCACTGTTACGCAATGTCCTTTTGCAGTTGAGCAGTGTGAGCACGCCCTCTTTAGCTATTAGCCTCACGTACCTTGTCTATCATCTCCTTGGCTCTCCCGCCTATAAGTTTAGCGAGTAATCTGCAGGAGCTACAATGAACGATGACGAGACGTCGACGGCACCCAGATTCATTGCCTGAACAGTC
>JBBPTE010000727.1:0-10799 GCA_038093935.1 Tylopilus cf. pallidocervicolor | reverse complement strand
GGATCCATTGCATCTTGTATTCAAGTCGGCATTGCTCTTGCGATGGACACCTGCACCAACGGAGTCTGTCCACAACCAACCGACCAGCTCGGCGACGTCCTTTATGCTGGTCCCTGGACGCCCACCGGACATCCACAAGGCGGATTCTACCAGAACTTCACGTTTCAAGTTTCCGAGTATATGACTGTTGGACCTGCCATTTTCACTTTGACGCATCTTTGCTTGCTTGGGGTAGGTCATTTTGGATGTTTGTCTCCATTTGGAGCGTTTATAGCCACTATTGCAGGGTGGACCATATCCGTTCCTCGAGTTCCGTAACGCGTCTATAACAATTGATTGAAAGAACATTCGATTAGTGCAGCTATTCGTTTCAAACGTTGACACGGACACGGACAGTAGTTTCCTATCATTCAGAAGGACTAAGTACCGTTGTAGTACTATACAAGTGCACGAGACTTGGTAGAAGAATCGATAGTGTACTATCACGCGTCACGTCCGAGATTGACAATGTCATTGACGAGTGACAAATTGACAACATGGGGTGACGTCAGTTCACGTGTAATTAGGGATGAGCTTGTGTACGAATGAGTTTTTGATGGCTTGGGAAGAGCAGGACTTGGGTTATAATTTCCGCCGCGAAGGGTCTAATGCGTAAACGCTCAGCACGAGGTCCACTTACCATATATCTGGTCACCAAGTTATGGTCTTATGCCGCAACATAGAAAATACGTTGACGAAGTCTCAAGTCAAATGGATAGGATGAACCCGCGGAGACAGGGTCGGCCTTGAAAGAAGCGAATGATAATATCTTATTTTCGTGCAATGTGAATCATCGATAAAAGTACAGTTGCTACGGTCGCTGCGCAACTCTCAACCTTTCTGCATTCCAACGAAGTTGCACGCAGGTGCTAAACCTACACTTTGACCTTCTCGGAAAGGAAAGTGGACCACTCAGCCTCTCCCCAAGAGCTGGAGATTTCGTTCGCGACGAGACCATCCCACAAAGCGGTGGGCGAAACGTGAATTCCGTTCTGCCTGGAGTATTTGACTGCAATGGATCATTGGGGATGAGTGCCAAAGTTAAACCACACACGACGTACTGGTGTACTTCAAATCATCCGTGACAGCCACACCACCGTTCGGACTGCCCTTGAGCTTGAGAAGTTCCTTGAATTCCTCCATCTTGGTTTTGTCCTGGATCACGGCATCAGCGATCGCTGCGAGTTTCTCGCGGATCTGCAGAGGGGTGAGGGTCGAGGAGGGGATGTCAAAGAAGTTCTCTTGTTCGTCGAATAACTACACATTTGATTTGTAGTAAATCACCTAAAGAAGACGACGTGTCAGGAAACCCCTTACTTTACGGGAAAAGGTCCAGAAGTGCTCAGGTGAAGCTCGAATGACCTGAGAATCAACGAATTAGCGTTGATCCACCTATTATACCGCTTCACTGACAGCGAGTGCGGCTTCGTGGGTGAGCGTCGATGACGCGTGCCAGGGCTGAACTTGTAGTCTTACGATGAGCTTGACTTTTCCGTAGTATTTACCACCTTTGTCGAACCAAGGCTTCAGCATGGAGTCAAGCGTACGCGAGATCTTCGCGCTGTGTGAAGTGCGTTATTCCTGCACGAACTGTTTCAGAAGCATAATAGATACCTGTAGGGGCAGACGTAATCGACTTGCGGCAGGACGTTAGGGGCCTCATTTGATTGGCGAACCCGAGAGGCACTCACGGAAAACGTCCAGTGTGTGGGGAGCATCTCTTGTTCCTGCGATGACCAACGGATTGAGAGAAGGTTGCAAGGCCATGTTAGTGGACGAATTTAATCAGGATGGAAGAAGAGCTTCAAGAAGAGGGGCAAATGTCGCGAGATGACGATATCTGTTTTATCTCTTACTGGGACCTCTGGCACACGTGACTTGATCTGTCACTAGGTTCTGTCAGGTGTATGTTTCAAGTGTCCCAAGAACAAATCTTATCGCTTCGTTAGTAAGCCTCGCGGAGCAGAATGCAGTCGGGGAGGTCGGAAGTGCAGCCTAACCAAGTTTGAGAGCTCCAAGCCATGGCTCCAAGGAAGAAACCAGCCTGCTTCCAACGCCGGAAATTTGTCGAGGTGGACTACTTTCTGTTGTTCGAACATCCGCATTATGGGTTTGAACACCGTGTCCCTGACATCTTACACGGAAAGTCCGTTCCTATCGAAATCATGACCGAGACCTCCAAGTGACTGAATGCGTTTTGCACCTGATTTCTTGTATGAGGGAACGGAAAAAGTATGGGGGTGTGAGCTTTGCTGGATCAGTCTACAAGTTGTGCACCGTGAAAAAGTTGGTGCACTCCACGTCGAAGGATGGATTTAAGAATAAAGAAGGGATGTTAGACTGTGCTCTTTCTATCCGGGGCGTAGTTCATGCGGGGTTGAGGTAGTTGAGGTTGAAGTGGCTAGGTGGCATCCTAATCCTTTCGCGGTCGTCGGACCCACTTCGTTCTCGGAAGATACAACCATTATATCATCAAGCGCACTTCACCTTGACTTCACTCTTTTCGTGTAATTCAAAGTTCAAACCTTTGTTGGTTTAACGCCACTCAAGGTCGACAACGAGCGCTGTTTGGCAGTTCCACACCCGACATATGGCAGTCCCATTCACCGACTTTTTGGTACAGCTGCTGGAAAGTGTACACGCTGAAGATGGACAGCGCCTGGCCTACATGCTGCGACCGACGAGTCCTCACGGGAAGGATTTGGTAAAGGAGTTTAAAAATCCATCGGTACGTGGCCCGTAATGTACTAAATCACATTCTGCGAGCCCTAATTGTAACGCACATCCAGCGCGAGGCACTGATGTCTCAGTATGGTGGCTGTATGACTAGCCCATGGGACGAGATCGCTATTCGATATGTGATGGTGACGTCCCACGTGGCGCGGAGACGACCAGGAGAAGCTTTCAACGAACAGTCTCAACTCATCTCGTATGTCTATTCTACTTTTCATTCGGGAACGATTGTGATGATATACATACCGTGCAGGCTGTTTTTCCGGTTCTTTACTCAAAACACTGGATGGACCCTGCCCGCCTTGTTCTCTATGCTGCGTGATCTCAGGGATCTTGCTTTTGATGTGGGTCCCCCATTCGAAACACTGACAGTCGCGTTTTGACGTGTCAATCCCTCAGGCCGATTTCCACGCAAAAGTCAACAGTCAGAATAGTGAATGCATGGAAAGTGCTGCGGGAGTGGTAGCAAAGGCATTCAGCAATTGCATGACTGACCGGCATGTGGTTCAAACTACACCTCGCACCTTTAGTTCGCTTACATGAAATAACACTATCCAGAACGTCTCCAGCAGATCAATCTCGGAAATGGGGTGTTTATTATGTGGTCGGTCTTGTCATGAAGTGCTACTTCCGTGTGAGTGTTTACCATTCCATCACGTCTAGTGTCGAATGCGATTTAGGTCAAACGGATATCTTTGTCGAAAAACATCTTGCGAGCACTGGATGCGAATCCGGATATACCTCCTCTGAACGCTTATCCTCGCTCACATCAAGTGTGTCGCATCTTGGTGATAGCACGCCCCATCTTGCTAAATGTCGACTACTGATTGAAGGTTACATACCGATACTATCTCGGAATGCTCAGCTTCCTAAATGAAGATTACGCAAAGGTCACGAATATTCTGGGTAGATCGTTCAAGCCCTAAACATCTTTGGTCACAGGCGGAACAAGAGCTCACGCTTGCATTCTACAACTGTCACGTTCATGCGCAAAGAAATCAAGAGTATGTTTCAAAGCCTATCTCATGCAGAACCTCACTGGTCACATTTACAGACGAATACTGACGTGTTTGATCCCTTTGCGCATCCTGCGCGGCCACCTCCCATCCAGGATTCTTCTGGAACGGTTCCCTGTCCTGGATGAACTCTTCTCACCATTTATAGCGGCGATTCGCACAGGAGACATTACTGCATATGATAGAGCACTCGACCATTGGGAGCACCGTCTAGTCGAACTGAACCTCTGGATTACGATCGAAAAAGCACGCGAACTCTGCATTAGAGGATTATTCAGACGCGTGTAAGTCCCTCCACTTTCACCTTCTCGCTGACAGTGCTCGATACCTTGTGCGCAGATGGGTGGCGTGTGATAAAAGTACACGGATCCCCGTGTCAATGTTCCACTGTTCGCTGCATATTTCAGGAAACGGCGACGTTTCCGTGGACGAGGCAGAATGCTTCGTCGCGAACATGATCTACAAGGGATATATGAGAGGGTATATTTCGCACGAGAAGCAGATGGTGGTGTTGGCAACTACGAACGCCTTCCCGAGGTTGGCAGACCGACAATCTCCGTATGCATTGCTGTAGCACTGCCAATCTATGAATTACTTGTATAAGACGATAGTTTGTCTGCGTGGCCGCCATATTGTCACTGCTTGAATCAATGGGGACCCACACCACCACATCCCTCAACACCGCACCTACAGAGTATTGTAGGTCTGTTATAACGTTGTCGCTTGATCTCGGACTGCGGTTCCCAAAAAAAAAGGAGATCAAAGTAAGCCTCGTTATGATGACACGGGTTGAGCTTCTAGATATGACTGCGGCCTTGGAACGTCCGGAACGGAATTTTCTGCGGAACACCTAATCGACGTCCGTCCTGTACAGGAATTAAAACGTCTGATGCGTCACGTACGACACCGCGCCAGAGCTGAGAATGCTAGCCCTGGCAACTCTTCTCCGTTCCTAAGGTTAAATGGGGCATCCAGTACTGCTCAGTATTTCGTCTGAACGTGTAGTTTGATATCGGACCTGCGACAGGGGAATAGAGTAGTCTTGAATATTTTTAAACCCACGCCATACGATATAAGGCATTGTTAGTATCGGAGGATCCCTCGACCTTGGCCCATCCATTCTGCCGCTGCTGTTGGGCATGCCCATTACCGCAGCCCACCCCCAGCAGGTTGATCTTTCACCATGAAGTATTGGCAATACCCGGTGGCGTGGGGTATAGGCTCGCTCGAAAATGCATCCTGGAAGAAAAAAAAGAGTAATACTCCCACCCAAACAAATGAAGCCCGTCAATCTTGTTCTCATAATCGACGACTCGCCGAGTAAGTAATTTATTTATGTTTGGTAAGATCAACGGTGCCGATGTTACTTAACGAACCTTTGGATTTGATTGTTTCGTTAGCTCGAGTGAGATCTCACGAGGCGGCTGAGTGAAATTATAACCAATTCATTGTAAGGTCGGCATCCGGTTCATCCAGATAGATCCTTTTCCGGGACCTATCCAACAGCTGCGGTGTTGATCAAGATCCTGGCGATATCAACCGTCGTGTCAACAGACATAGTGCAGCCCGATCTGCTAGTATAGCTTGCGTGACTGTGCAAATGCCACGTACCTCCTGAATCTATCATGCACGCCTTGTAACTTTTCAGAGAGATAGAACAGAAGCTCATGCTTGCATTCTACAGTTTTTACATTCAGGTCCGCACGAATATGTTTTCGGAGAACATCTTCTCACGCAGACGGCCATTATGGATCACGTTGGTAGACGAACCTTGAATGATGTCTGACTCCTTTGCGTGTCCTGCGCGGCTGTGTCCCGCTCAAGATATTGGATATATTTCGCATGAGAAGCGGCCCGGGATGGTTCTGTTGACGAATACGAATCGGGAAGGTGAATTTATGCCGATGCTGTAGCACTGCAAACGTGCTGGCCTTGTAGACGGATTGGTCACCAGTCTTACAAATGAGGTCTCGGTCCCTTGTAGAACCGTTCTCAGAGACTGCGGCTGGCATCAATCCAGTACCGCCACGTGGTGGTTTGCCATAGTGATCTAGTGGTGGGCTTTTACCTGTGCTGGTCGTGGATACGAGTTGGGACTTTTCTGCGGAACAACCAATTGTGGTCTTCCTGTGTGTCGGAACTGGGTTTGAAGTTGTACCGTTTGAACCCGACACGCCTCTCCAGCGTAGAAATGCTCTTCTTGGTAATCTATTAACTTCGTTTCCGACGTCCATTTCTGATCGACCTTTCTTTCGGACGGGAAGGCTTACAGTATGCCGAGCATGCGGCGGGCGGAGCAGCCAACCGATGTTAACACCGCAGCATATAAAACACATGTGGGTTAGGTTCAGAAGTTTCCCCCATCCCAATCCGCACGACCTACCCTCCGCAGGTCTTCTCGCACAATGAAGTTCAACCTATCGTTGAAAAGACTTCCTAGCATGCGGCACTTGTCGCAGCCAAAGCACCCTGATCCGCAACCCTGCGCCGAGAATCTTAACGCCGACACTCAGAAGCAGCGATCTACCGATACTAGCAACCAGTTGGCACCTTCGAGTTCAGCCGCACCCCCTCCGTACACGAGCGTTGCCACCGAGAACCACATGGACAAGGCACCACTCACGAGTCGCTCTTCCGCCGCTGCTAGGTCGTCTAGTGCCACTAAAAGTATGACCTTACCTCCTGGTTCTCGGCATACTCGCATATTCATGCTTCATCCAGCATCTGCTTCCTCCCACCGTCTTCGAGACATTGCCTATTTGCAGGCTCCCATGCGTCGCGAGTCGAAGGAGAACGCGCTGGATATGTTACGGGCATACGATACAGTCGTTATTATGGACGACTCGGGGTCCATGAAGTATGATCACCGTTGGGAGCAGGTGCGTGTTACTATGCTCGTGCCTCGCGGTATATCAAACATGATTTAAAAAGGCTTGTGAAGCATTGAGCGAGCTTGCCGAGATAGCCGCTACTTATGACAAAGACGGCATAGACATCCACTTTCTCAATCATCCTAAATGTGGTTTGCACATCAAGGCAAGCAAAGCTCCGTGTGTCACACGTTATTCATCTTACTAATTTATTCGCATTGGAAGGATCCCAAGAGTGTCCGCCAGCTATTTGAGCACGTGAAACCACGTGGAGTCACGCCTATTGCCAACAAGCTTGACATCCTGGTCGGAGATTATGTCGGGGAGCTCGAAAACGCTGCGCGGAAGAAAAAGAAAGGAGACATGCTCGCGTTCAAACAGATAAAGCCCATCAACTTTATTGTCATAACTGATGGTGCACCAAGTGAGTCATCTATTATCTGGTACGATTGATTGCAATAACTTTACGTTTCAGCGGACGAACCCTTGGATTCGATTGTTTCGTTGGCTCGCAGGTTGGACCGGGGGAATTTTCCTCTTGCTCAGGTAAGGGAATTGCACGGAGTGCGAGTGAAATTGCAACTAATCCCCGTTTTTGTAAGGTCGGAATTCAATTCGTACAGATTGGCAACGACAAAGAAGCAACGGAATTCCTAAAGCAACTGGACGACGATTTGAGTAGTACTTATGGTGTTCGAGTAAGTTGATTTGTCGGCGATGCGCAATCCACGCCACTAATGACGCATGCGCTAGGATATCGTTGATACTACACCTTTCCTTGGAATAAAATTGACAGCTGAGATGCTGATCAAGATTCTCTTGGGTGGTATCAACCGCCGTGTCGACAGACGTGGTGGGGCAGCGGTTATGAACGTGTAATTTGTGTCATAGATCATTTCTTCCACGACGTCTTGAATATTAATACCCCCAGTCTTCTCGATTCCATTTTACACATGTTCCGACCTTAGGTCTCTTCTAGCAACTGTTTATCATTTTGTAGTTGTGAACATCATTATAGTACGTGTATTGTATCTTGTCATGAACTCTGACACCCCTCGCGCTTCATATCATCACGATCTTTTGTATGCTTATTGGCTGTGACAAATATCAAAACAGGCGCTGACTACGCTCTGTACTATGAAGGGCCTATTAATGATTTTCTCCAGTTTTGATCGAAGGTCTCTAAACTGTTCGTATACAACTAGACCTGATAGAGACTCTATTTTAGCCCGTCTCACGAACGCCTTCGTCGGCCTCTCCGATAGCACGTTCTCCCTTTTAAGCTACATTAGTCGGGATCCGATCAATAAAGAGAGTCCACCGGACGGTCAAGCTGACCACCGCGACATCACGGGTGACATCAAAGGTGGTGATAGTGTCCTGCCAGAACCGTGCAAGGTTCGTTGTTCCCTCAATGTACCCTTGCAGGTTTTCATTTCGGCTAGCACTTATCGTGATGCATGGGCAATATACTGCAAACCAACAATGTATATACATACAAAACATCAAAGATCATTCAAATATTCATCATGAAAGACTACCAGTACTCTTGACGTTACAAAAAATTATGTGCATACCCGCAGGTACGACACCTGCGACTGGTTGGGACGATTACTTAGACTAAAGGGCATACGTAAAGGGGAGAAAAGTGACACGAGCGTTCAAAGGCATGACAAGAAAAGAGACGACTAGATCTAGTGTAGAGGATGGAGGCATGCTGAGAGTGTGAAGAGGGTGTCTACCAGAACCCGAGATCGGTGCCTGTGAAGCCGATCTCGACCCAATGCTCCACGCCTTCTACCCGCTTGGCCTTCGCATCGCCGAGACCTTGGAACCCGATCTTGTGGTAGAGATCGCGTGCGCCTTTCATCGTTGGTGAATTGCCCACGTAGAGGACGATACGCTCCTTCTTCGGCTTGCCTTTGAGAACCCTACCAAAGAATCAGGACATATTTCGGGGTCGGTTCCGGCGATAGACACTCACTCTTGACAGAAGCGGTGTAGGAGGGCACCCGCACAACCACGTCTCATGTAGCGTCCTGCCGTGATTACTTTAGTCACTGCCATAATGTTGCTCGACTCCCTCGTCACAGCAACCAAGCAGGCAACCTCTGGCGCTTGGTCGCCCTCCTGGACCGTGTATACCCATACTTGCTGCTTCTCGATCATGGTCTTGGCCTCTAATTCCGCGCGAGCATCATCAAGTATATACGGAGGCTGTTGGGACAAGAGGTGTTACAATTCAAGTATTTGATGAGATACTTGGACATTACTCACCGAGGTCATAGAAAACTCTTGGCATAGGGCCTTGACCCCCTGGAGATGGGACATCTTCGCAGGACGAATAGCGATCATGGCGCCTTCTCCTCCCCGGTATTGGAACGCGCCAGCCTCGTTGAACGTCGAGGGGGTACAAAAGGTGTACGTTGCGTCGTAGTAGGGTTGCGCGTGGGCCTGAATGCCGTGCTCTCCGCGGGCATGGGCTGCAGCGACGAAGAGTTCAGCGAACTTGGCCGAAACTTTGGCGTTGGAAAAGATGGCGAATATCCTCTGGAGAGGGACCTCCTGCAGCAGACGATCGACGAGCGGCGGCAAGGCAGAGGCTAGGTAGTTGTCGCCCTCCTCCTCGATGCGTTTGGTGGACGACTTGGAGGGGACGACGAAGATGGGATAGTTCCCAACGGGCCCCTTGGTGGAAGACAACACCAACTCGACATTGTCTGCGCCGTCGTACACGACAACCCACCGGTCACCGTCGTGAGGCGAGGACCTCGCCTTCTCCGCATATGGAAGAACGACATTGGCGGGCCCCTCGTTTTCCAACAACGCGTCCCAGACATTTTCTGGGAAGTCGGAGGAACGGTGGTACGCATGTGCTTGGTAAGTATCCATGAGTGAGATAGCTGATGTGTGAGGATGGCCATATCCCCCTCATTCACTTTGGACTTAAATAGGGTGAAGACGAAGCCAGAGAACGTATTCAAGGTTTATCGGACCGTTCCCCATTCCGCAGAGTCATATGAATTGAACGTTCAGCGCATGCGGCACGGGAGGGGTTGGTAACGTTGATCTGACCCGACCATTGTGGCAGAATGAAACGCGGAGGATGGCTGACCAAACAACGTTAAGGTTCCAAAAGAGAGGAAGACCGGCGACATTTTGACAGAAGAACAACAGACTTACAAGGAAGTCGGTAGTTGTATTGCTGAACTGCAGCGGAACGGACGATATGGATACGGGCAACGTTAAGAACCCGGCTGACTAAAGTAGTCCAGAAGCAAGGACAGGCGGCTATCAACGAGGAGCAGATTCACGGATCTATTCACTCACCACTCCATGCCGCCCACCAACAGGCGCCCGTGAGCGGTCGCCGGTGGTTCACCAGGTAGCCGTCGGGAATAACAGAGGGAACGGTGTCCTGTTGGATATCTCAAAATAGCTAGCAGGCAGTCCTTGCCACGTTTGTACCCAACGAGCTGCAGATAATCAGAGGAACGATCCTGCTTACAAGGTCTCAGATAAATGGTTTATTGAAGTGCGACCTTGGCTAGCTATCCCAGTTTCCACCGGCATAACCGGTCCC
This sequence comes from Tylopilus cf. pallidocervicolor, assembly GCA_038093935.1. Taxonomy (NCBI): domain Eukaryota; kingdom Fungi; phylum Basidiomycota; class Agaricomycetes; order Boletales; family Boletaceae; genus Tylopilus; species Tylopilus cf. pallidocervicolor. The sequence goes on along the minus strand of JBBPTE010000727.1, from coordinate 558 downwards.
GACGGATGTGAGAAACAAGGAAAGCTTCTATAATGGAGGCTACGTGCAAAACAGGAATTGTGAAGCCACCTGGCAGAGGTTATGCAGGCACACACGGTCCGTATGAGATAACTTTACGAGAGGCTAGAATACTGTGATGATTGAGTATGGCTGCAAGATTTTAAATATTGAGCGTGTGCTCTACTCCTTCCATGGATATTCGAACTTTGGTTGGTCTTTGCGCCTCCAAAGCTTCCTCCTGGATTAGATTGTGAACGGTTAGTAACACAAATGATAGTGATATGACAGACTTCTTCTTGGTCGTTGAATTCTCAGCAAATACCTCGACGCAGTACGTCGCTTTGAACTCTCGAATAAACCGGGGATCCCTTGGGCAAGTTGAGATTGGGAGATCATGTGGCGGATATAGTAATCTTACCAGAGCTCGCTTGCGATCCCCAAGTCCTTGCAGCAGCGCATGAGAGCGTTGCTCTTGCATCCTTCGGCGGCGGTGGGGATACCGGAGGGATCAAAGTATTCATTTTCGCCTCTAGCTATGGCCACGAGTCTGCAGGAACA
>JBBPTE010000723.1:0-12851 GCA_038093935.1 Tylopilus cf. pallidocervicolor | reverse complement strand
AATCATACCAAGTTACAAGCGAACTAGTGAAAGACACCAAAGAAGAACAACAAAGCTTAACGAACATCTAACAAGGATAAGCAAGACCTAACGAACGCCTTCGCTGAAGCTTGGCTTAACGTTAACACATACTGTTCTATAACACCAACAGTATATAAACCTTGCAGAACTACCCATGTTTCTTAGCTAGTTCTTCCTTAGAAATACATCTGGTTCTTCCATTGAACCTTGTGACTGGCTCCCCTTAGTCACTCATCCTCAGAACTCTTAGTCACTTGCCTCCCTTCTCCCCACTAGAAGATCAATGGCCCTTAGTCCCTTGAACCCTAGAATGACTCTTGTTGTTGCCTCCCCTCTCTCCACTAGAGGGTCAATGGTCCTTTGAATCCTTAGTCATGGTCATCACTACTGCTCCTTCAAACCCTTAGTCACAGTCACTGCTACTGCTCCCTCAAACCTCTGTCTTGAGCCATCATCTAAGGCTATGCTCACTTCTACCCAGGTCAAGCATAACAAAAGAACTAGCTCATCCTACACTTGGCCTATCTTTGAGTAGTGCCTTACCACCATTTCCTGCAGACCAATCACAGACCCCTACTGGGGCTTCAGATATTGCAGACAACCATTACCCACACCCTCCTCAGAATCACCAAACACCCCCAAATCCCCCACTTCTGGAGACACCCCTATCCCCATCCAACAGACCTTAGAAACCACTACCAATCTCGCCCATCTTCTCTCAGCCACTATGGTACTTCCACAAACTCCCACACCTCCTTCTCCAATCTCTAGACCAACCCAACTGCCTATATTCCCTGTAGCACCCCCACTCCCAATGACCACCAGGAAACCCACAGAACTTTGCATTGCTACCCCCTAGGAGTACAATGGATCCCCTGCCAAGGCAACCCAATGGATCAACTCAGTTCAGATGTATCTCCTAGTCAATGAAGAAGTCTACAACACTGACAATAAGAAGGTTGTCTTTGCCCTCTCATACATGAAGAAGGGAAACACCCTTATGTGGGCAACCATCTTCTTCCAGACCACCCTCACTGCCAACTCTTTTGGCACTTGGGCCTCATTTATCACCAAATTTGAAAAGATGTTCAAGAACATCAACTCCAAAGCCGATGTCCTCACCTGGCTTGCCTCCACCTGAGTCAGAGAAGACTTCTTCCTTCCCAAGTACATGGCCACCTTCAAACTAAAGGTGACCGAAGCAGAGCTTGACCCAACCACCCACACAACCACCATTCTCCACTATCTACAAACCAGCATCCCCAGCTGGCTCCTCAACAAGTTCTGCATCCAAGACACCATGCCCACTAAGGTCGATGACTGGTACTCCAAAGTCAACCAGTACATCTGGCAGAAAAACTTCACTGCCCAGATCTCCAAAGCTTGATCCTCCCAAACCACTACCATGTACCACCCCCAGCCACCTCCCACACTCAAAAGGATCCCAATGCCATGGATGTTGACAGGATCACCAAGCTAACTTCTGAAAAAAGGGAAAAGTGCTTCAAAAAAGAGTGTTGCCTCTGCTGCTGACAGAAAGGCCACATGGCCAAGGCCTGCCCTATATACTCTGCAGACACCCCACCCAGACCTCCCAGATCTAATCTCCACCCACCAACCAAAAAGGTTGGGAAGGTAGATACCACCCAGATCAAGGAACTCTCAGATGACAACAAAGAAGAGGCTGTCATAGGATGCCTCTCCACCCATTTTGACACCACAATCAAATCCTACCAACAGGATTTTTGAATAGGAAGCACTTGTTGACAAAAGTGGCTTCCTTACACCATGTAACCATAGAACATGTGAAATCCAAACCCAACTCCTTCTATATCCCTCTAAAACTCATTGCATCCAAATCTATGTTATGAATCATCAAAACCCCCATGATCATTGACTCTGGAGCCCAAATCTGCTGCATAGACTGGGACTTTGTCAAAAGGAGAAAAATTCCCATCCAAAGACTAGAAAGACCCTTCCTAGTTCAAAACACTGACAAATCAACCAACACTGAATGTAAATTCAAAACCATCCTTTTTATCAAAATCAGCAAGATCACTCAAAGAATCCAATTCTACATTGTTAACACAGGAAAGGAGAACATCATCCTAGGATATCTGTGATTTAAGGCCACCAACCCTGCCATTGATTGGGCCAAGCAAACCCTCACCATTGACAAGTCCAAAGACTGTTCCCTAGATCTCTCCTTTGCCCATTTAGATGCACAAGGAAAGCACCTTGCCAAGAACACCCACCCAAAGGTCAATCCATCCAAATCCTGCATTCCCTTGCACTCCTCCCTGGACCATACCAAGATGGAAGGACTCTGCCACTACCTTCATGCAGAACTGCCTGACCAACTCCTAGACTAAGCACAGTTCATCTACACCATCAACCACATCAAAAAGGTCAGCTCCCACTTTGTCAATCCCCAGCTAATGGCCTCCATTCAAAAGATCACTACCACCTCCATCCTTACACAAGTGGCTGAACTCTCCAAACCCAAACCGACCCTTCCCCCAGAATATGCTGAATTTGCTTTCATCTTCATGAAGAAAGCCATAGATCACATACCCCCCTCTAGACCCTATGACCATGTAATCAACTTCACTGAGACCTTTGTTCCAAAGATTGGAAAGCTATACCCCCTTTCCCCCAGCAAAAGACAGGCCACTGATGACTTCCTTGATGAACACCTTAAAACTAGGAAGATCTGACTGTTATAGACTGGTACGATTTTATCTTCAAGTACACTATTCTTTTTCCTTTCCGACTGGACTTGCACCGGAACCAACCGCCTCATATTGTCAACTTAGCAGGACTAGAGTTTATCACTTCCGTATGGAAGGCTTCGGAAGATGATCTTCCAAAGCCCATCTTATTAGAAGATGTCACCCAATCTCCGAGGATTACTTATGATAGTACAGCCCTTCAGACCCTTGATACATGAGGACAATACCTTCATCTCCGCAGTACATAGCCTTCTTCATTTCCACCCACTTTATCCTTTTCTATTTATATAGCAAGGGCACACACGAACAGCATGGCCTGGTCCGTGCCCGATTTCATTACCTATAAATACTGTACCATCATCGACAATGTTCCTTAGCTAGTTCTACTCAAATACCAGCATTTGGAACTAGAGAAGTCTCGCCTTGAACCTAGCAAAACACCAACATTCTTGAATGCTAGAAGGGAAGGAACAGAAGACCTCCATCTTCGGAAGTACATGGGAAGTCTCGACACTCAGAGTCGCTTTCAACTCGGAAGCTCTGGAAGCGTGGGCAACTTCAGAACTCCGGAACTCTGGAAGCTCCTCTAGTCCCGAATGTCTGGTAAACGTTAACACTGACTGTCCAATTCTCCACAAGCCTCTTCTTTCTTCTTTGTAAAGAAGAAAGACAGCTCCCTTTGACCTTGCCAAGACTACTGTTACCTCAATGAACACACCATCAGGGACACTTACCCCCTATCCCTCATCAGAGACTTAATTGATAAGCTGAAGGGTGCCAAGGTTTTCTCCAAATTTGACATGAGATGGGGATACAACAATGTTTGCATCAAAGACAGAGACCAGTGGAAAGCCACTTTTATAACCCACCAAGGACTCTTTGAACCCACAGTAATGTTCTTTGGACTCACCAATTCACCCCCCACCTTCCAATGCTTCATGAATGATTCCTTCCAAGATATGATTGCCGAAGGATGGCTTGTTATTTATATGGATGACCTCCTTATATTCTCAAACAATAACCAAATCCATGAAGAACAAACCAAAAGGGTCCTCCAGAGAATGAAAGAGCTTGATCCCTGCCTAAAACTTGAGAAATGCACCTTTTGTTATAGAACAGTATGCCTTTTGGTTTGAGTATGATACTTTAATTCCTTCAACCCCAGAGTATCAGCTCCTTGGAAGTAAGGATGCTCTGGCCTTTGGTATCGTCTTGATGGGGCAACTTATTGAGGAGAACCTCTATTCCTTTCTAGATGCACCAATCATTCTGCATATGTTAGGAGATCATGCCCAATCTCCTTAGTAGCTAAGGGAATAGCCTCCTTTTCATTTCCGCACATACAGCTTACCTTGAGGCCTTACATTAAACCTTCCTGCCTCAAGGTCACTTCATGTTTTTCATTTCCGTTTGTAACTCGTGTCACAGCAGAGCACAGCCCAACCTTGAGGTAGCCTCATGGCTTGGTCCATGCTTGTTTTCCCTTAGTATAAAGGACATCAATCTGTACTTGATGCTGTAGCTAGTTTTATGCAATCATACCAAGTAACAAGCAAACTAGTGAAAGACACCACAGAAGCATAAAAGTGCCTAAATCAATAGAACAAGGAAAAGCCAAGGATTTTCTCAAAAGTTCACTCACCACTTGGCTTAACGTTAACACCTTTGCTGTGCAACAGGTAGAATATGTTGGAATGATCATCTGACCTGGAGAAATCACCATGGACCCAGTAAAGGTTACTGGCATCTCTGAATGGCCCACCCCAACCTCTGTCAAAGATGTCAGATCCTTCCTAGGATTTGCCAACTTCTATCAACAATTCGTCCCCCACTACTCTAACATAGCACAACCCCTCCTAAACCTCACTAAGAAGAACCATCCCTGGACCTGGACCAACAAATGTCAACTAGCCTTTGACCAACTAAAAGTCACCTTCACATCTGAACCAACCCTCTGCATGCCCAACTATGCTTGACCATTTGCCATAGCCACTGATGCATCAAAGCATGCATCAGGAGCCATACTACTCCAAACCAACTCCAACAAAGAATGGCACCCATGCGCCTACATATTCCAGACCTTCAGATCAGCTGAACAAAACTATGACATCTATGACTGAGAACTCCTCACTGTTATGAGAGCCCTGTACACCTGGAGACACTACCTCCTCAGCTCCATCACACCAGTCCAGGTCTTCACTGACCACAAAAATCTAACCTACTTCTGTCAACCCCAGAAACTTAACCAATGACAAGCCAGATGGCTACTTGACCTCTCCGAATTTGACCTAAGATTCACCCACATTCTGGGACACAACCTCTGTGCCCCTGATGCCCTCTCCCACTGCCCTGACCACATCCCCTCCACTGACATGAACAACAAAGATATAACTCTACTTCCCCCAGAGATGTTTGTTAACCTCCTCAATGTTGAATTAACCTCCAAAATTGCCAAATCCTCTGACGATGACCCCAGCCAAGCCTCTGAGAGGACTCCCCTGTCGGCAATAAAGAGTCTGTGGAGTTAGAAAATTGTTTGGAGATGTTCAAGGCATCTGATTCCATATATTCATCAATTGTAAGTAAGGAGAAGCAGTTCGTAGGTGAAATATTTTTTTGTTTTTGTACATAAGAAGAAGACCAGGAGGAAAAAGAAACTGGTCCATTGTTGCCCTTACCATTCCCGAGATGGCTTAGGCTTGGCCTTTTCCTGACTTCGAGGCCAGGTGTTTGTAATCCTGGAACCAGGCCTGGGCGGCCTCAAAGTCCATTCCTTGAATATTGGCCATGTAATCACAGCCTTTTCCTTTGGGTTCCACCTTTGGGGACAGAGCAGCATTACTACTGGTCTGGCTGTGCAGACTTTCCTTGTGGTGCTTTTATCCTCTTCCCAGGAGGTTGTGCCTTCTTTATCAGTGCCTCTTACATTTCGGGCTTTTCTTCGTGTACAGCCCCTTCTGTGAGATCGGTCCCTGACCGATTTGTATCCACATTTGGGACATTGTCTTAGGCCAGGGTGTTTACAGTCCCTGGTAAAATGTCCCTTTTCACCGCATCTGTAACATTCGTGGGTGGCGGTCCTTGCAGCGTTGATGTCCATTGTGTAGGGATCTTTCGATGGTTTTCATAGTTCAGAGCCCCTGACAACTCCTCATGCAAGAAGCTTCATTAAATTCTCGCATTCTCCTTGCGTTCAGAGATAGGTGGAGAAGGTGGCCTGATTAGTTGGGTAACCTTGTTCTCTTATGCACCTCTTTATGATTTCCTGATCTGCATGGTGGTAGAGGAGGTCAATCAGGTGGGCCTTGTCTAGTTCAGCAACAAATTGGTGCAATTCAAATTTCGACAGGAACATTGCCATGTCCTGTTTTCCTTGGGTGAGGTGGAGCAGTTGTTGCTTGTGCCACTCCTTGTCGTTAATGGGCCTGAAGTGGGCCAACATGATGGCCTGGAATTCTTGCCATGTCGGCCACCCCTTCATAAGGGCTCCTTGGTAGATGGTATTGGCAACTCGTGCAGCATTGCCCTTCTTCATTTGTGATAAGACTGCCCATATGGTGGTGTTGTCATTAAGGACTTGGGGGTTCTTGGCCTTCCACATCAAGACCTTTCCCCACCACTCATTGAATACTCTTCCCTGGGTGCCATCGAAGTCTCCAGGGTCTGTGATTATCTTTGAGAGTTTTGGCTCTCAGGGGCCTTTGGCAGCAGGTCCTGGTGCTTCAGCAGTGATTTGGGCTTCTGCTTGCGCAAGTGCCTCTCTTGTGTTGTAGAGGTCTCGCTCTACCCCTTGGAGGTCTCACTCTATGTTGTTTGAGAAAAGACTTAATCTTTCTCTTTGTCAGCAGGCAGAGGCGAAGCAGTCTTCCACACCTTTGAGGTAGAGGCGCATTTGGATGGTGAACTCAGAGACATCTCGGTTGGCATTCTGAGTGAGGGCAGTGAGAGCGGCTGCAAGGTTGCTAGGGAGATTCGTTTGCATGTTTAGGAAGGCAGGGGGGGAAACGTTCATTGACATTTTTGTATCCTAAAATTGCTTTCAGTAATCTACTCTCTTGATACTCCTCAGCTTCTTTGTCTGAGGCAGGTATGGCTCATAGTATCTAAACACCGTTTTCGGGTAGAACTTCCTTTGCTGTTTGGTAGGAGGAGGAGGAGTGGGAGAGGGGGATGAGAGGGGTGAGAGAGAGCCTAGCTTGATCTCTGAATGTTCTCACTTCCTTGATTTGGAGCTTCCTTCTAAGGAAAGCTTTATGATGATTGGCGAGGGCTCCCTCTTGATAGGCAGAGTGGAGATCGTTCTGTTGGGGGTGGTGTCATAGAACAGATGTCCCAGCAGTGGGAGTAGGGGCCCTTGGACGAGGTGGGTGAAGGGCAGCAGTGAGTTCTCTGGAGGAAAGTCATTGGGGTCAACTTCTTCCTTGTATGGGCTCAATCCAAAGGTTAAGTCTTTGACCAGCATCTCGAGCAATGAGGTGGCTTGGTTGTGGTAGCAGGGATGGATTGGCAGGAATGGCTCTCTCTCTGAGCTGTCTAATTCGAAAGTGAAGTCGTCTAAGGCTTGTCCACACCCTAGTCCCAATGGCCCAACTTCTAAGCTGGTTGCTGACTATTCCTCTTCTACTATGTTAATCTGCACGTTTAAGAACCTAGCAATACACTGTGTGTACTGTTCTCGGTCCTTGGCAGTAGAAGGGAGGGATCTGTGGAAAGAGATCAGCATTTATCATGCATACTACTGTTAGTCACTATGTTGCAAATGGACTACAACGCAACACAGACTTAGCGTTATTTTTCTTTCTTCTATTATCTTATTGCAAACACGGATGCATCTTATCTTCACTTTGCAGACCCAGCACAAGAGTGCATGGTAGGACTTGCAGTCTCATACCACTGGAATTTGGAATCACTAGGTTCCATCTGGCATCGAGACTCTTGCCTGATCCAGATCCCAGATCTAGGATACGGAGATCTCAGCCACCTTTAATCTCCGCTTCACAGCCTTGATGGCTTCTCTTCCATTCTGCCACAGCTAGGCTGTGTGCTTCTATTTAATTTCCACTTCTTCTTATTTAATCACCACACTGCCTCGTTGGGTTGGCAGTGTGCCACTTAGTCATTCCGCAGTCATGGCTCTGTCAGCATGACTCACACGTTTACTCAGGTGCTGACATGTCCTGAGCACAATACACTATTGGCTAGTCTAGACATATGGACATGACTTAGACATGCTCTCCGGTAGTAGCATAGCCACACACCGTGAATATATAAACCAGAGGCTACTGAGGACAAACCCTCAGTCTAGTTCTCTTGGTGTATTCCCTAGAACCTAGTGTCTAGCAGCACCACCACTATACTCTCACACTTAGTCCAAGTCCTACCAGGCGACCGAAGTCTTCGACATCATCAAGGTTTTAGGTTGTTTCATGCTGTGCTTGATGTCCGTATGGTTTGTAGTTATTACAACGTACTCTTGTGTTTGAATACGAGGGCAAAGGTAAGGCTAATGAGAGTCTAGTCCAGTGAAACAACCTATTTGGCAAGGTCGCAGAGAGCGAAGCCTTAGGGATGCACTAGTACTCAGAATTGAAAGTCACTTAAAGGGAAAAACTCCAAGAGACTAGACTGAGGACTGTAGCCTCAGTGTCTCCCAGTATATATAGACTAAGAAGCTGTATATACATGTTTGTGCTACAGCTATTGACCAATCCTGAAGTCCAGATAGCAGTCTATACTAGCCAATGGTGTATTGTACTCAGCACAGCCAAGATAAGGTATGGGTCATTGCATAGCAATGGGGATCAAAAAGAAGAGAAGCCATTAAGGCTGTGAGATGGAGATGAAAGGAATGGAAGCTGGGCATAGCCCCAAGTGGAAATGAATGTAGTATGCCCATCGTAGATGTGGCAGTGGGAAATGAATGCCATTGCTGTCAAGGTGTAAGGTGGGAATGAAAAAGGTGGCAGAGATCTCCATATCCTAAATCGGTTAAGATCTGGATCAGGCAAGCATCTCAGTGCCAAACAGAACCTAGTGATCCTAAGTTCCCATGGGGGGGAACTGTGAGTTCTACTGTACACTCTTGTGCCAGGTCTGCGAAAGATAAAAGATAAAGCACATCTGTTATCGTGATAAGATAAGAGAGAAAGAAAAATCTGTCTAAGTCTGTTGTCCATTGTGCAGTGATTGCAACAATAGGCTTTTCTTTCATATGTATGGCATTGTCTTTTCCTAGGCCCAGATGGGAGAGATGAAGGACTGGGCAATAAGGGGGTGAGCAGTGAAAGCAGCTCCTCAGGAGAAGGTGATCTGCTCCTCTTGGTGTCATGGTCTGGGAAGGTGGTGTGGCATTCTTCTGAGGAATAATGGAGGAGGAGTGGGCTCTCTTCTCACTTGGAGCTATGTCTTGCTTCTAAGATCTCTTCTTTCTTTAACTTGTTGAAGAGGTGGGGGAAGTTCTCTCTTGTAAGCAGTGATGTAATGGGGTGGAGGAAAGGTGGCAGTGACCCTTCTGGTGTGAAGTCATTTGGGTTGGGGGTCAGTTCTCTCTTTTGGCTCACTGCTACTCTGCAGGCAAGTTCTTTCTCTAAGCTGTCACAGATGTCCTACAATGTTCATGCTGATGGGCACTTATTCTCTTGAGCCCCTTCTGATCCTCTTAAAGATCCTCTTGACAACTCTCCACACTCTATGCCTGATGCTCTCTCTTCTGCTACCAGAGTGCCTTCTATTATGTTAATGGGATTGGTGAGGAGGTGGATGATACAGAGGGTGTACTCCTCAAACTTGGTGGCTGTAGAGGCAAGAGATCTGTGAAAGCTGATCAGCACTAGTGGCCTGCTTGTTGGTTAGTGGCCTATGTTATGCTTGACCCAGATAGGAGTGAGCATAGCCTTAGATGATGGCTCAAGACAGAGGTTCAAGGGAGTGGTAGCAGTGACCACAACTAAGGGTTTGAAGGAGCAGTAGCAATGACCACAACTAAGGATTCAAAGGTCCATTGACCCTCTAGTGGAGAGAGGGGAGGCAACAACAAGAGTCATTCTAGGGTTCAAGGGACTAAGGGCCATTGACCTTCTAGTGGAAAGAAGGGAGGTGAGTGACTAAGAGTTCTGAGAATGAGTGACTAAGGGGAGCCAGCCACAAGGTTCAACAGGAGAACCAAATGTATTCCTAAGGAAGAACTAGCTAAGGAACATGGGTAGTTCTGTGAGGTTTATATACTGTTGGGATATCTAGTATTAGTAATTGGATGGAAGGTCATGGAACATAGATGAAGGCATATGAGTCAGTGGAGGAAGGTAAGCGATGATGAAGCAAGTAAGTAATCAGCCAGTGGTGACTAAGTGAGGTATAGTAATCTGCTGATAATGATGTGAAGAGGGTGAGTCATCACAAAAGAAAAAGATAGTTCAAGAAAGGAAAGATGTAGACACAGTCATGGTACAGTGAGAAGAAGAAATGAAGGGATCATAACATTACCCTCCCTGTTATCTCCAAAGATCCTCAAGCTTTGACTTACTAGTCCCTCAGTCCACAGTTATAGAGCTCATAGTTGGTGATGGAGCCTGGTCTGCTTCATTTAATCTTTAGCCAAGTGTACAATGATTCCCAGGTGGGGTATCCCATTGGGTTGGAGAAGGTGTCGGTAGGGTAACCAAGTTTCTCGAGGAGGAGAATCTTGGCTGGGACAAATGGGTCCTTGGGTGGGGTTTTAGCATGAGAGAGTGTTCCATTGCAAGGTGGGGTTTTGGATCTGACCAGGTTATGATGAGTGATGGCAGTGGCAAGTCATATGAGGGCATTGGGGAGGGATTTGGGGTAGGGAGTACTGGGGCAGAGAGTGGGAGAGGGTGGTTTGGAGCTGTGGGGTTCGTTTGAATTGGGGGACAGTGTCATGGGTTATGAGGGGATGAAGGCAATGATTTGGGGTTTGGGTAATAAAGAGACCCCTGTTATATTGGTTTTCTTGGAAGAAGGGGGTGGAGACCAGAGATGGGGGATTGGTATGGAGCAGAACATGGGTGAAGGTGTGGATTGGGGATGAGAGGACATTCCTTGGCTGAATTTCATTTACAAACCCTGGGACCTCCCTCTTAAATAAGGAGAGGGGCATTGGTCTTCGTCAGATGAATCAGAGGAGCTCCATCTGATGTAGGGGTGTTGCCTTTTTATGGTGTGGTAACCCCAGATGCAGTTTCCAAGGGTGTGCCCAGGGGCGGTCCTGTTGCACTTGGGGCAAGTGTAATGCCTGCAGTGGGGTTTGTCATGGCTAAGGTGGTGGCAATGGAAGCAGAATGCCCAGTAGTGGATATGAGATTTGGTGAGGGGTTCATCATTCTGGTTAGGATATAGGTCTGGGGCAGACAAGGGGGTGGTGTCAGCAGTGGAGGAGATGGCTAGTGTGCAGGGCAATATGGGGAACTCTATTCCTTGGTCTCATAAGAGGCCATCAATCTGGTTGATGGTATTTCCTAGTCCAAGTTAGTTCATGGTGGAGAGGAGGGCATGGTGAAGGAGAACATTGGATTGTTGGAGAAGGGTGAAGATTGTGGCAACATGTGTGAGGGTGGAGAGTTTGTCTGCAAGGGCCAGGATGCAGTTGTGGATGGCCATCTGATGGGTATAGGCTACCTGTAGGAAGCCCAGTGGGGAGTTGGGGTCAATGGAGGAGTCAATGGCCAGGGCAAGGTGCAGGTCTATGAGGCCAGTGTCTAGGAGAAGGTTTTCATTGCTTGATATGGGGGCCAGGTTATGGCTGTAGAAAACGTATGAGGGAACAAAGGTGGATGGCATGGTGGGGTTAGGAGTGGCCCCAATGGTAGGGACACATGGAGAGGTGGCAGAAGTGGGGATGGATGTATTGGTGTCAAGGTTCAAGTTTGTATCACCAGTGGGTGAGAACATCTTTCCACTTTTCTTTTTGGATGAAGTCAGAGTGAAAGACAAAGGGCATTAGGGGAGAAGACTTTTGGATGGGCCTTCTTATAGTCTAAGAGGACAGTTTTAGCCAAGCAGAGTTCTCTTTTGGAAAGCCAAGAGTCTTCTTCAGTGGAGTATCCTTTCCATCAGATCAGATAGTGGCATGCCATTGGAGGTCCACAATGTCATACAATTTTTTCAATCTCATAATGCTCTTCATTGTTGATAAGGTCAGGTGGTGGTCAAGGGAAGTTTGATCCTTGTATGCTATTTTCATGGTAGGGCGATAGTAGGGAGGCATGGAAAACATTGTGGATGCACCAAGTGGATGGGAGTCAGAGTTTGTATGTGATGGGGGATAATACAGCAGAGATAGTGAAGGGTCCTTCTCTTTTGGGGGTGAATTTTGGATTGGAGATAGTTCGTTTGAGGTTCCTGGCTTTGAGCCAGACTTTGTCCCCTTTGGAGAAGGATTTAAACATTCTGAAGTTTTGAGCTTTTATGGTTTGTCTGGCAAGGTCATGGATGGTGAGGGCTTCATCTCTGGCAAGAGATAGAGCTTTGAGGTGGAATTCTACCATGGGGATAGCAGTCTCAGAGATGATCGTGGATAGAGCATGGGGTTTGTAGCCCATCATGAAAAAGAATGGTGATTGGTTGGTTACAGAATGGGGGTGGTGATTATGTGTGAATTCAGCTAAGGTGTCATATTGGGACCATGCAGCAGGGTTGGAGCTACAGAAGATCTGAAGGTAGGTTTCAATTTCTTGGTTTGACTCTCTCAGTTTCTCTGTTGGTCTGAGGATAGTAGGCTGTGGATAGTGCCAGATTGTAATTCAGGAGTTTTCCAAATTCCTTTGTGAGAGTGGAAGCAAATTGTGGGCCTTAGTCAGATATGATCTTGTCATAGAGGCCAAATCTTTTGAAGACTTTATTGAAGAAGAGAGTAATGATTCTTGTGGTGTCAATGGTTTTGTTGGTGGGGCATAGGATTACCCCCTTAGTAAGCCCATGGTCAACCATGACCAAAAGGGAATTGAAGCCATCAGAGAGAGGGAGATCAGTGATGAGATTGCAGGAAATTTGTTGGAAAGGTCTAGTGGAGTGTGATTTGATTGGGGACAAGGGGGGGTGGGTCGGGTGAGTGTTGGCTTTGTTTTGTTGGCAGGTGGTGCA
>JBBPTE010000721.1:0-12862 GCA_038093935.1 Tylopilus cf. pallidocervicolor | reverse complement strand
ACAAGGAAAGGTGCTCTACCTGGTATGTGCCAAAAGTATCTTTGGTGCTTCTGATTATTTTGACTCGTTCCGGCTGTTAGGGTATCTCCGATACTCCGGCATGGGTAGTTTCGCAAGCGAACCAGTATGCTCGCGACCATGATAGAACTCCGTTCGTAATCTATCAAGGTCTCTGGAACGTTATGGACCGCTCAGTCGAGCGAGACATCATTCCCATGTGCAAGGCACACGGTATGTCCTGAAATACATTGCTTTACCCATCTTAGTCAATGACGCATAGATATGGCCATCGCGCCCTGGGGTGTACTGGCGGGCGGGAAACTCCGTACTGACGAGGAAGAAGAGCGGCGCGCTCAGTCGGGCGAGAAGGGGCGTACGACTATGGATCCGGAATGGAAGCGGAACGACAACGAAAGGGCAATGAGCGCGGCACTGGAGAACGTGGCCAAGGACGTCGGCGCTAAGCAAATCACCGCCGTGGCGATTGCATATGTCATGCAGAAGGCGCCTTATGTGTTCCCAATCGTTGGGGGCCGAAAGGTGGAACACTTTCAAGCTAACCTCGAAGCCCTCGAGATCGTTCTCTCTCTCGAGCACATCAGGTACCTGGAGAGTGTCGTTCCCTTCGATCCTGGCTTTCCTATGGCAATGATTGTTAGTCTTTCATCCAGCCTCTTCCTGGTCTCATGTCTTTCTCACCATTTTTCATGTGCAGGGCGATGGCAGTGGTTACAGTTACATGATGAATTCGGCTGCTTACTTTGAAAAGCAACCCAGCGTCAAGGCAATTCGGCCAGACTCCTCTTAAATCCGAAATTACATGGTTTGTTATGGCTCTAAATTGTGGCGTTTTTCCCGGTCAAGTGTACTTTAGATCCATAGTTACATTCCCGTGCGCTATCAACGAGCTTGATTGTAACGAAGAATTTGGGGGGGGACCCACGTATCATTGACTCGGAAAGCTGCCTTGCAAATGTGCAAGTATGTAATACCATTTATTGGTGAGTTGGTATATGCGGTACTAAATCTGGCAGGTAATTGTATAGGAGATAAATAAAGGTATTCGCTTGCGATCTTTGACGGGAATCGCCAGCCTAGGTGATCACAAACTTCAGAGTAGGTAGATATGCGCGACGAATCGATCAGGTCAAGTTCCCCAACTCCGCAGGCTTTCCGGTTACTTCCATTCCTTCCTTGAACACCTTTTCCAACAGTTGATTGAAACGTTCCTTGTACTGGCCACTGACACCGTGTCCAGTCTTCTCCCAACACTGGTATTCCGCTTCGGGCATGTGCTGCTTCAACTTGTCGCCTTCCGTATACGGAATGAGCACGTCCTCTGTACCATTGAGGATTAACACTTTGGGAATAGACGCAGAGATTTTGGCGAGTCGGTCTGGTGTCACAGAATGGGTCATAGCTGCTGCCGTCTGGCCGAGGGCACCGATGAGCGTTTGTGGTCTGGTGATCGCCATTCTGCGGCGTAGAATCTATGATGTGGATTAAGTCAGAGGAAGTCACTTTGGTAAGATCGGAGCACACCTCGAGCTGAACCTCCCTATTGGTTCGACCTTCCGGATCGTTTTCTGCAAGAGCATCCAACCATTCCTTGGGGAATAACATTTCCTCGACGATCGCCATTCTCTTATCAGGGTCGGACGTGAAAATTGCTCTGGGATAAAGAGTCAGGTGCACGGGGAATGCAACGTGAGTGGACGGCATGACCTCGCAATACGAAAAAATCCGATCGGCTGACACACGTTAGTTGGTCAAAGGATCTCCTGTATGCGCACGCACTGATGGTATATTGGCCCAGGTACTTCCACCTGCACGTGTAACAATGAGGCTAAGCGACATGATTCGATTAGGTATGCGCGATGCAAGCTCTGGCGGAGAGTCAGATGTTCCACAACGGAAATATGAAATAAATAGTACCCTGAGAGATCATTCCACCCAAAGACACGCCAACGACATGTAAACTACGATCTTCTGTCCACCCCAGGTAGTCGAGGAGGCAGATAACGTCTTCTGCCATCCCACTCGTCCTACACGCGAATCAATACCACATGAGTGAAAAGAAATAGTGTACGAACGAATAAGGTCCCCAAGGGGCCCCACTCATGCCAACACCGCGATTGTCGAAGACGAGGGTCGAATACTGCTCTAATTTGCTGAAATGATCCACCTGAGGGAGCCAGGTAAAGGAGCTGTTGTTCATTCTACCGTAAAATGAGTCTCGTACGCGCACTTTGATAAATCCAGGCAGTTGCAACTTACCCCATGATAAAGACAATCTTCTGTGGACCACTGCCATGTAGTTCAAAGTACAAGGAATGGCTCTCAAGAGGTTCGCGCTGATAACGGGTCTGGGTGACCGGGCACATGCCACGGCGGGTGCATGTACGCTGGTCGAATATCGACTTGAACTCTGAGGCGGAGTTGGCCATGGTCGTGGTCGTGAATCGTGATGGCCGTCCTGAGATGCCTCTGCAGCACCGAAATGAAGCTCTTGACACGTATGTCGGCTCTTTCACCAGTCTCGTCTGACACTTTCACCAGATATTTTACTGCCCCTCCTCACCTTTACCACCTTGTACTTCGTCCTCCACCAGTCTCTCGTCCAAAATGGCCTCCAACTCAAAATGTTCGCCATATGCGACCCCGACGTCGCCCCACATCCACATCGTCTCCCATACACCAATATAACCGACGCCGACACCGTTCTCTGCGGCATGGTCACCCCCTTCCACGCTCTCGTCGATCCTACTTACAACCCCCTCCTCGCCATGCTCTTCCCCGCCGTCGGCGTCGCCACGCTAATTCCTTTCCTCGAGGCTGCCCGCGACCACCGCCCATTCGTGCTCTAGATGCCCACTGTCATCGGTGTCCTCTTCCAGCTCGCATCCTTGGGTGTCGTTATGCCCCTTTACGCCCTCTTCTTAGTCGTCACCTCCACCGCATCCATCCGGCCCGCCACTGTCCCCTCCCCAAACACCCCCTTGAAAATCAGCCAGGCCAACGTCGAAGCGCTCCTCTTTGGCCTCATGCTCGGATAAGTCGTCCCCACCACCCTCGTGGTCTTACTCGTCCGCCCCTCCGTGCCCGTCGCGTGGCAAGGCTTTCCCATCCTCGTCGCCCTCGGCGTCTTCATAGAGTGATCC
Source organism: Tylopilus cf. pallidocervicolor (assembly GCA_038093935.1). NCBI lineage: Eukaryota > Fungi > Basidiomycota > Agaricomycetes > Boletales > Boletaceae > Tylopilus > Tylopilus cf. pallidocervicolor. Next base: position 9,701 of record JBBPTE010000721.1, on the reverse strand, counting down.
GTCCGCCGGTACGCTACGTTCAATCTGGCCATCCGACCGTCGTGGCTGCCCTCGTGTTCGCGTTCCTCGTCTCTGCGTTGCTTCACGTGCGCTACGTGTGGCTGGTGTTCACCGACACCGTGGCGCTACGAACCATGTTCGTGCCGGTTGTGGACGCGGACGTGTACAATCCGGCAGCGATGTCCTTGGCTGACGGTGTACTCGAGTTTATCAAGTGGGATATGATCTTTGGCCTTGGCTCTGTCATGCTTGCGACATTGTGGATGGCAGACAGCCTGCTCAGCCTCGTTGGGATACTCGTCTGGTATGGCATTGTGAGCGTTGCTTTTGGACCAGCTGCTGCCATCGTTGGCGTGTTCTTGTGGCGAGAAAGACGTCTCAACGGACGAGTTGGAGTGGATAAGACCTTAGAAAAGATGGAATAAGATATCTCTCATGTTTATGTTCATATACTCTGCCCACACCTGCGCGAATGATGCTATGGTTGGTTACTGAGCGGTGAGGACAGTGCAAGCCACCATGCTGTCCTCAATATGATGAGGTCATGTGCGTGAGTTTGTGACGATCCCTAGGTCACGGTAGTACGTAATTCTAAATTGACCATCTAGGTGACCCTTTCACGTAAGTGGCAATGACCCGGGACGAACCTCCTTCAAGTTGAATCTTGAATTGTGCCGGACAGTGTCCTCCTTGAGGGGACGCCACGAAACCCGGTAGCAGCTCTTCTGTCGTGCAATGATCATTGATTACCATGAGAAGAGTATGAGTTGCCCAAAGTGATAGTGGGCAGCAGGTACACTGAAAGAACTCTCTTCACTGCTTTCATCTCTTCACCACGTTCTACTCACATGGGTATCCTTCCATGACATTCCATATCACAATGTTCTATCGCAGCAGCATAGCCACAGTAAAGTAGTATATAAGTAGCCTCAACTGTGTACATAGTCCTCAGTTTCGGAATAGTCATTTATTGCGAGCATTGGGGTTCACTTAGAGCCACCGCTTGTGATCACCCCTGACATTATTCCGAAACTCATTGCTCTACCTCTTCCTCATCTCGCTTGCATCCTCCTTTCTATACCGCTTCATATTCTCGCTTGCGACCATCGTTGCACGAGGCAGATGGTCCTGTTTTGAAAGGCCGCCGTCGAGCCAGTGATGCTCTAGTCAAAGGCAGAATTTCATACCCGGATCCTAGGGTTAAGGGAGACACGCTTGTACACGTGACGTACTCGGGAAAGCAACCCGGCCCACTGCTAGTTATACGCTCGTCCAGCGTCGTATCCAATACGTTACCAGGACTCTCGTGAAATACCAAGGGCAACCAGTGCGTGGGTACATTAAATAAGGATAACGTTGCTTCCCCATAGTGCACAAGGGGCATATTAGCAGAGCGCTAGAGGCTGCTACGTAGCTTGGTACCGATAACTGAGCACTGTTCACGTGATTACAGTTATTGTCATGTCTCTCGCTGGGAGTATCCAGTCGCCGTAGCCAGGCGTATCCGGTTCCATCCACCCTTTGTTTCAGCTGCCCGCGGACCAGGTCCAACCTCCTTTCCTCACCATCCCCGATCCTCTCCTTTTTACTACCATCGCCTTGAACGTTGAGCCCTTGCTCCGTTCTTGATTTCTTTACCTCCACTATTCATCGCATTCAGTAGGAGTGTGGGAACCACTTAGGTGTACCCTCCTACAACGCGCATAAATACATACCCCTTTACTATGTAGTAGCTGCTGTGCGCTCCATAGTACATCATGTCGGAACGAGTCACCCTCTCTACCAACGTATGGGCACCAAGAGACCCAACCCCCGCTGGATCCCCTAATGGATCCACATCATCTACACCAACGACGCCTCGCCCTACCTATTCTCCAGACCCGTCAGATTTTAACGTGGTCTACAATGACATGGAACGAAAATACAACGAGTTCCGACACAATTATATCATCTGGCATGACTACATGACCAGACATCCCGATTCGAGGATGGCACCACCCAAAATGCCGGCACTCCCAACTACCTTCCCTCCACCTCGAATCCCGTCATACCAACCACCCGTCGAACAAGCCACTGGACTCTCTCCCCTTTTGGGAAGAGTTCATCTCCCAAGATCTCCCCCGAGAAATCTATTCTCACCAAGAAGTTACGCTGCCGCTACGCGAAGCACAAATCCTCCCTGTATTCCCACGCCATCGGCCCCAACAGTCCGAATTCCCACTTCGGGGAAATTAGGAAAATCCTTGGCGGCTAAACCGCAAACGTTCGAGGGGGATAAAAGAAAGTTCGTCCAATGGTGGCGGACTGTAGAAATGTATTTTGCAGGATTCGAAGAAGAACCCAGTGACAGACAAAAAATCATAATTGTACTGTCTTATATGACTGGCTCAAACGCGGCTGGAAGATACGCCGATCTCTTCCACGCTCAAGGGAAGTTAAACCAAACAAGCTTCGCCACATTCAGAAGCGAAGTAAAACAGTTGTTCCAACCAGCGGCGCTATCAAGAGAGGCCGAGAAAAAACTCTACGGCCACAAACAGACAAAAGACATGAGCGTGGAGGATTACTTCACGCAAATGAAACACTTGGTACTTGAAGCTGAGATCGACATGCGAACCCATTCCCGCATGCTGATCAACATCGCCCGGAATGGAATAAAGAATGAAGTGGTCGAATACGTCGAAAGGTCTACCCCAGATCTGATCGACGACAATGATATCGCCAATTGGGAAGCGGCCCTAATCCGTGCCGACAGAATTCTGCATGAAATTGCAGAAAGAAAAAAGACCTCCTCGACATACTGCCCGTGGCAACCGAAGCCACAACAAGGAACCTCCACATCCGCCCCACCAAAGGACGCACCGAAGGACGTCCACCCAAATCAAACTGGGACCTTCGGAGGCCAAGGAGTCCCCATGGACATCGGACGAGCACGCGCCGAAGGAAAGTGTTTCAAATGCGGAGCACCATGGCCGTGCAAGGAACACTTCCGACCACGACAGCGTCAAGTAAGGACGTTGGAGTTGAGAGGAGTAAAATTGCAATATATGACAGCCGAAGAGCTGGAAGCTGCAATCAAGGAGTTGGACAAAAAGGGTTTTGGGGAAAACAAGTAGATAGTCGTCGCTCTACTTGTAAAAAAGAATCATCATGTAAATCATCTACCAATAAATTCTCTATTTTACCGATCGAACATGATGAGAATGACGACACCCCTGACGTCTGAATCCCTAAAAGGAACGTTGAAGCAGCAGAGCGCTCCATTCAAAAGAGAAAAGTAAGTAAGAAGGCTGAGAAGGCTGCAGTGCGCCCCCCTTCTGAAGAGAAAGAAACAAGATTTGAGTATGGAAAAGTCCGAGTACTCAAGCGTACGAATGAGGCTGCAGAGCGCCCTACTACGCCCAAGGTATCGGAAGTTCGTGAAGCTGCCGAGCGCTCCGAACAACCGACAGGACGATCGAAAAGAAACTCTTGGAGAAACACAATCGATCCATGGTCGATAAGATGGATCAAAAACGTAATTGACATCAAGAGTGATTTACGATCAATAAATCATCTCAAATCTTTTGTACATGACTCCCGCGCGAAAGAGGTAACCAAAGAACTACTAAGTGATCTAAAAAACCTTGAAAACGAAGACGCTCATTGGGTTCTGAGAGACCTTCAACACCGTCCGAAATTCATAAAAAAGGAACGAACGAATTCCTTAGAAGTGGAAGGAACCATCATCCTTAACGACAGCCGAGACTTTAAAGTTACGGCACTAATTGACTCCGGATGTATGGGATCGGCAATCAACCGAACCTTCGTCAAAGAACAGGGAATTCAGACGCATAAATTACCGAGAGCAATTCCGGTATACAATGCAGACAGAACTATGAACGCAGCGGGTAAAATAGAAAACTTTGTCATTGTAGAGTTGGAAATACAAGGACACAAAGAACAAATCGCATTGGGAGTAACCGATCTAGGAAAAGGAACAATATTCCTAGGATATGATTGGTTGCAAACGCACAACCCACTCATCGACTGGAAAAAGAGTACAGTCAAATTCCAATGCGATGAAGACCATACCCCTGGTCTAATTCCAACCGAAGATGACGAAGAAGAAGAAACCGAACTCTTGCAAGGAGAACGGTTGTTCGAACTCGACACGGAATCCTACCTTCGAAGTGTGGCCACCACCACAGGAGCAGAAGCATGGAAAGCGAAAGCAAAAAAGACGTTCGAGGAAATAGTACCCAAACATTACCATGAATACAAAGATGTTTTCGCCAAAGAAAGCTTCGACGTGCTACCACCAAGGAGACCATGGGATCATGCGATCGAGTTGATACCAGGGGATCACGTAGTAGATTGTAAAACATATAATCTATCCCCTGAAGAACAAAAAGAATTAGATTCCTTCCTAGAAGAGAATCTACAAAGCGGAAGGATAAGACCTTCCAAATCACCCTTCGCCTCAGCGTTCTTCTTCATAAAGAAAAAGGATGGACGACTGAGACCCGTACAAGATTATCGCAAGTTAAACGCGATTACAATAAAAAACAGATACCCCTTACCGTTGATATCTGAACTAGTCGACAAACTAAAACAGTCAAAATATTACACAAAGTTCGATATACGATGGGGGTACAACAATGTACGAATAAAAGAAGGAGATGAATGGAAGGCAGCCTTCCGAACAAACAGAGGATTGTTCGAACCTCTCGTAATGTTCTTTGGCCTAACGAATTCCCCGGCCACGTTCCAAACAATGATGAATCACATTTTTAAAGATCTAATAAATGAAGGAAAAGTCGTAGTATACATGGACGACATCATGATCTTTACTAAGACCCTAAAGGAACACCGGGAGATCACGAAGAAAGTATTACAGATATTAAAAGAAAACAATCTGTACTTAAGGCCAGAAAAGTGCGAATTTGAAGCAACCGAGACAGAGTATCTTGGGCTCATAGTAGCACACAATGAGGTTAAAGTAGATCCTCACAAAAAAGAGGCCATCGAAAATTGGCCCACACCCACCAATAAGAAACAATTAAGGGGATTCCTAGGTTTCTTAAATTTCTATCAATGCTTCGTACAAAACTTCGCAAAAAAGGCGAAGCCATTAAACGCATTAACCTCAGTCAACAAGGAATTCGAATGGACAGAGGAATGCCAAAGAGCGTTCAAAGAATTAAAGAAAACAATGACAACAGCCCCTGTATTGTCAATGCCAACAGATACCGATCTGTACCGAGTGGAAACGGACGCATCAGGATACGCATTGGGAGCAGTACTTTCCCAAAAACAAGAAGGGAAATGGAAACCAATCGCGTTCATTTCAAGGTCATTATCTGACGCCAAAAGAAATTACCACACGGCAGATTTAGAAATGTTGGCAATAATGTACGCTATAGAAGAATGGCGACATTATCTACTTGGGGCACACCACCCTTTTGAGGTCTTAACGGACCACAAAAATTTAGAGTTCTTCCGAAAACCGCAAGACCTCTCAAGACGACAAGCAAGGTGGCAGCAGATCATCCAAGACTACCACTTTAGTATCGTCCACCGATCTGGAAAAACAAACCCAGCTGACCCTCTGTCCAGGAGGCCAGATCATGAAAAGGGGGTAGAGGATGATAACTGACAAAAAATCCTCTTAAAAGACGAATTATTCGTATCGGAAGGACTAAAACAAAGACGTCTTCGTGTAGCAGCTGAGCGCTCCGAAGAAGAAACCCCTGTTCGTGCAGCAGCAGTGCACTCCGAACACACAATCAAAGATGTAGACAGTCGAATTCCTGAATTACAATATAAGACCGAAAGCTTCGTACAGAAAGGATTACAAAAAGAGGGATCGAATTGGTCAAAAAAGAACGGAATTGTCTATTGGAAAGAATTAAAATACATACCAAAGGACGAACTGTTAAGAGAACAAATAATAATAGAAAACCATGACCACCCTCTAGCCGGTCACCCAGGAATAAGACGAACAAGAGACTTGATCATGCAACGATATTACTGGCCAACCCTACGAAAAGACATAGAAAAGTATGTCAAAGGTTGTGACACCTGTCAGTGAACGAAAGCAAAAAGAACAAGTCATGCCACGTCTTTACATCCTAATGAAGTCCCTAACGCTCCATGGGAAATCATCTCGATAGATATAATCAGACCCCTACCAGAGTCAAAAGGAAAAAACGCTATTTTAACAGTGGTGGACCGATTCTCTAAGATGATACACCTATTCCCAGTGATGAATACAATCACAGCAAGCGGAGTGGCACAAATATTTAAAGACCATATATTTAAACTACATGGCACACCAAAAAAAATCATATCCGATCGAGGACCCCAATTCGTATCCTCATTCATGAAAGATCTCTATCGAATGCTACAAATCGAAGCGAATCCATCAACAGCATACCACCCACAAACAGATGGACAAACAGAACGCTTCAATGCAGAGGTCGAACAATATCTGAGGATATATACCAATCATCGCCAAAATGACTGGCATGATTGGCTACCATTGGCCGAGTTCACTCACAATCAGAAAATCTCATTCGCAACGGGATTTTCACCATTTATATTGAACTACGGACAACAACCTCATATCGGGTATAAAACTAAAATAACAACAAAAAATGAAGGAGCAAAGGACTTTGTTACAAAAATGAAAGAATTACATAAGGAGGCGCAGGAAGCTTTAGAGTATGCCACAGCGGATATGAAAAAGTATCATGAACGAAAAGGAGAACGAAAAAGAATGGAATATAAACCCGGAGATCTAGTCCTCGTTGAAAGAACAAATATTCGAACCGAGAGACCTTCGAAGAAACTCGATGACAAAAGATACGGCCCGTTCAAGGTTCTGGAGAAAGTAGGCCCCACCGCCTATAAACTAAAACTAGAAAAATCGTGGAAGGGAATACATCCAGTGTTTAACGAATGCCTCCTATGGCCATACAAAAAAGGAGAATTCGACTCACAGACATTCAAAAAACCTCCTGCAATAATACTCCAGAATCAAGAAGAAGAACACGAGATAGAAGAAATTCTCGATGCTCGAGAAAGAAGAAATGTCATCAAATTTCTAGTCCAGTGGCGAGGATTCCCGAAGGAAGAAAGAGAATGGAAAAAAGAGTCAGAATTACAAAACGCACAAGAAGCAATAAAGGAATTTTACCGGAAACATCCGACAGCTAAAAGATCTTCCAAAACCGTACAAATGAGGTCGATCTTTGAAGATCCGGATTTTTTAGAATTCCAAAAAAGATACAAGCGTTTTGATGATTCATACTTCGAATTACCTCCCGCTGACTTCAAACCATATCCCGCTGAGGACATCGGGAATTAAAAAGGGGGTAATGAAAGAACTCTCTTCACTGCTTTCATCTCTTCACCACGTTCTACTCACATGGGTATCCTTCCATGACATTCCATATCACAATGTTCTATCGCAGCAGCATAGCCACAGTAAAGTAGTATATAAGTAGCCTCAACTGTGTACATAGTCCTCAGTTTCGGAATAGTCATTTATTGCGAGCATTGGGGTTCACTTAGAGCCACCACTTGTGATCACCCCTGACATACACGCCGCCAGTAAACGTGGTGGCTAGGAATTTTGGACCACAAAAGAGTGTCAATTGATACCGTCACCGTTTGGGCTTGGGGTTTCGCCATTGGTCGGGAATCATCAGATTGCTGTACTTGGGTGCAGTACGGTCTCACCAGGAGCGCCTAAGACTCTTCCTCGTTCTGTCCCATTCTTATGTAGGGTGCGAGAGGAATGTCTGCTACTGCGGTAGAATTGTACCTGCAGACATCAGAGGTGAGTTTGACCTCGCGCTAGAACCACCTCTGCCGTTCGACCTTCGTGGTTCTTGTAGTGCGGCATTGGTAAGAATTCCCTTGAAGTCAGTTTAAACGCTAGGTAAATGGCTGATTTATGGCGTAGTCGCCGCTGCAGCGCTGCTTGTAAGAAAGGTTAAAACCTTACGTATCTACCCCTTCCGTTGACCAATTGTATCCCAGACTTTCGACTACTGCCTCACATTTGGACAAGAGGCAAGTATAGTATCGTCCGGTCGAGTTTCGTTGCTGATTTTGACCCACAAAGGTAGAGTGGTTGTATGGAACGAGGTGGACGACCGCAAGAATCCACTTTGTAGGGTCGCGTTATCTGCCTTTTGTCGCAATTGCTATGGCGATTCCTAGTTGGTCGTCAACTTGGTTCTTTGACATGGTCGGCGGTTCTAAAAGCCGCTTTTTTTTTCAGCATCCCGCGTCCGACCGCCTTCTGAAACGAGCTATGTAAGAATATTCTTTACATTACTCGGGGACTAGTAGGTTTACCCAGTGCGGTTTTAGTGCGGTTCTTTTGGAACGGCAACAAACGGTTAGTCTTATCTTCATCTGCATAACTATGTTTTGACATTGTCTTCTAGTAATGTACTACCTGTGCATTGTCCTTGCGGAAGGTGAGAAGATAATGGCTAACAATACCAAATGTATATTATCGAACTTTCGGGTGATAGCGATGCTTATTGTACGGACATACGCGTTCTGGAAGCGAGACAGGAAAATCCTCATCGGAATGTGTACCTTCGGAGTAGTACGTGCTTCCATATCCGCGTATTTCCGACCTTGGTTGATATCACTCTAACTAAGGTGTGCATGCTGACTGCCATTATTGTTTCTGAGACCATCCCTTCCCAATCTACCAATTGTCCGTTATATGTTAACAGAACCGTCCATTGATCTTGACTCATTTTATTTCCCAGCGGTTTACGAGTCTCTCAATTGCCTTGGATTAGAGGGTTTGTTGGCTACAGCGATTCAATACGTCTGTCTGATCCTCTATGAGTTGGGTGAGTCTTCAATGTTCCCAATCCTATGCAGGTGTTCCAAGTTGCCCACCGGTTTAGGTATGCTAGTCTTGAACTGGATTGCGTTCCGAAGAATGAAGCGCCACAATCCTCCCGGTCGTTTGATTACGACACTATATCGCGATGGTGTTATGTACGTGGCAGCTATTCTAGGCAAGTGTAATTTGTACTGCCAGTGTTTCATTGTCCGTAGTTTTGATGATTTGAAAGCTTTTTCTGTGATCAACGCTGTTTTTACGCTGACAGCGCCTGTGAGTTGCATCGTACCCCGTCTGTTTATCGAGTCACTCTTAATCCGCGACGCTCAGGTCCAATACTCTGATATACTCAACTCGTGGGTCTCTTCTCGGGAGACATCGAGCCTCACCTTGCTGATGTCCGGCATCTCGTAGTCCGCAGATGGTCATGCACAGCATCCTTGCCTCTCGCATTTTCTTTAATCTTAGGGAGACAACTCGGCGAGAACGAGGAAATACACTTTCAACACCCCTCACGGAATTTCGTGCGAACCCTCGAGATTCCACTGCACTCAGTAGCTCTTTAGGGAGTCCGAGCTCGAGAAGCAGGATGGATCCTTGTAAAACGGCCGATACGATGGGGGTGATAGAAGTCACTAGGGAACAAGCAGTATAGGATTAGTATAGGGCGAAGGTGCGATTCTCAGTAAGGTCTTTACCACTTGCTTGCCTTTTGTCGTATTTCTATTTCCTTTGGTTTCGTACGGAACACACTCAGTACGCCAAACTGGAAAGGAGTTCAACTACTTTTCGCAAGTGTCTAACGACATCAGACGCGCGCGGCTTGATCCGGCGGCAACTC
>JBBPTE010000716.1:0-12928 GCA_038093935.1 Tylopilus cf. pallidocervicolor | reverse complement strand
CACAGAAGGTTTCATTCCACATCTGGTCACTGAACGTATCACTCTTTGTTCAAGATCATACACGCATCACCACACTCTTCAATGTTACACTCCACCTATATCGGACCTCTTGTTCTTCATACAGAAATACCCATACTTCCTCCTCTGTGATCTGCGCCCTCTTGTCATGATGCTAGTTGAAATGCTGTGTCCTCTTGCAGATGGTTTACACATCCCATTTCAATAGGTTATGAGCCCTGATAGCTATCATTGGGGTTTTTCACCAAGAAATCTTGTCCACTATCATAACAGACGTGCAACAAGATATCATAACCTAACAAGAGTTACCTTGATGGAGTTAGTGCCTCTGAACTCTATGTCTTGGCTATTGATACGCTGATGATTGCCTTCATTCTTGATTGCAACTCATCCTGATGAGAATTCAAGCACACGATGCAATGATCTCGAATTTGGGTACTTGATCCTCTATTGTTTCAAGTGTTGCAAAATTTTGGTCTACAAGATCTTGTTTGAGTTGTAGGAAACTCATTCGGGAAAACGTGATCACCACGTGATGGTGACTGGAAAGCAACCAGCCCAACTGCTGCATATGCGCACGTCCGGTGCATGCATCTTCATGGACTAAGACTCTCTTAATTGAGGATCATAAGTCTTAGATGCAGCAAATAAGGATAAAGTTGCTCTTTCCCATAGTGCACTAGGAAGTGTATTAGCAGAGCGCCAGAGGCTGCTATGTAACTTGGTCCTGATAACCGAGTGCTGTTCACGTGGATACAGTTATCACCACGTCTCTAGCTTTGAGTATAAAGCTGCCGCAGCCAGGCATATCCGGTGCTATCCATGCGCTTCCATTACAGTTGCACACTGTCACCATATCCACTCATCATGAGTCCATATTTCCCACATCAGGAACAATTCAATGGCATTTAGAGTTCCGATAGATGACATCGATATGAACGATCATCAGTCGGAATGCACAATCCATTCTAAGAATCACCTGATACAAGATCTTATCCTCCTACTTCCAGTCGGAATGAGAGTTCCGATAGAAGGAAAACAAGTTCCTTCAGTCGGAATGAGAGTTACCGATAGGAAATTATGGATTAAATGAAGTAATCCTATCAATCACTTGAGGATGTGTCACTGAGAAGAAATTCTCAAACACTGTTTATGAAAAGCTCTACAAGAGTTATCATTTACTCCTCACTTGAAAGAAAGGATTTAAAGATGTTTCACACATAATTCCTTATGAATTTTTGATGAATGAAATCTTTTTGTGTTTCATACCAACCTATTAAGGAATATATTGGTTGAAACATATATGCAAAGGATTTGATCATTCTTGATCTGTCCAAACCAAAGTAAAAACCTTGAGAGTTGCATAACAATGCAATATTGGATATATTCATCAAATTTTACCCTGACATTGTACAATCATCTAAACCAAGCCAAAAGCTTGAGAACTGTCTAAATGACAACATTAGATGATCTATTGATACAAATCAGGAGGATGCTCATTTGAGAGAAACGATCAAATCTGTAAAACAGAGAAATTCATTGATGAATGAATTCAGGATCAATCACTATCCAAACCTTGTCTTTAAATAGATAAGATGAATTATTGGAAGAGATGATTGACATTATCATTCATACGCATGAATTCATTGATCACATAAATGTTTCTCATACTCACAAATGAGTGCATCACACGTTCAAAAAGGAATAAACAGGTTTTATAGATTTCTGAATCTATGAACACTGGAGTCATCATGCTATCACATGTTCAAGATCAGAAGGAAATGGAGATTCAATGAAGACAAAATTGAATAACTCATCTTACTGTCATCATCCTATGAAAGCACTTCTTAGCTGAAGTTTACGCTATACCGGATGACTTCTTCATTGAAGCTGATATTTGATGAGAATCAACTAGTCCTCTCCAATTCAGGAATGTAGTTCCATTCCATCTATAAAATGAAACATTTCGCCATATACTTCATATTCCAATCCTAAGGAATATAGATTTCAGATCACAAGATCAATGACATTGATGATTGAGCATATATAGCTCATAATCGGCATATCAATAAGACCGATTAGCATCTTTGTTGGGTCTGTACTTTCATTAAAGAACATATCCAACAATGACGCATATTGGAACTCAAATGAGTAATCCAATATCATCAATATTGGTCCTTTTCTTTTTCTTCTCTAGAACAAGAAGAGAACCACTATCGGTGTTGCTGTTCTTTGCCTGACAGGTCGTTAAGCGAAAGATAGCATCACAGATTGTGAACCTCCTCAATGCAATAAAGCATTGAACTATTGAGGATCCAATCATACACTGATTTACTTGATCTTAGATTCTCTGAAGCTATGAAGATTTGCCTTTCATTAGACGAATCACTAGCTAGAATCATCACTGATCTGAAATGATCACATTCAATTCACATTTTCAAGATCACTTCAAAGTGAAACCTTCACTGGTGATATACTCCCTGAAGTAACTTCCTGATTCTATATGATAAGGAATGTAAGAATCATGATTGCGAAAAGAATGTGACACAACCAAATTGTACTGAATCCAATTCGGGAACCACCCGACTATATCCAAACCTTGTCTTTGACTAGACGAGTCGAATCTATTGGATATAGATAGGACATCTCTGCTGTATCATCCTGCTATATGAAAGCAACATATGGTACAATACATGAAGTCCTCTTACATGGATCACACAGCACACTTGGTTGATCTTCCTATAAAGGAAAGGAAATTATAATCCATACACAGATGACCAAAACACAAAAAGTTGGTAGAACTCATGAATTTAGTGAAGCTGCCTTGCACTCCTATTCATGTCACAACATTTGACACTTACTGGCTTAAATGCTAGGACAACATGATCACCCCCACATGATGACATTATGGGACTGATGCAATGCCGTCCACTGATGTTTTGCATCATATTATTTCTGGTTTAATCTCACTGTCTATGTTCAGCAATGGATGTGGACATTTGATCTTCACCACGAAAATCCAAGATCGGAGATCTAATCTCGCTGATATTTCCCGACAAGACAATTGTTCATCACTTCTTGGTTTAACAACCACCTTCTGTGAAAACCTCTTATACCAAAGGGATATTTTTCCTAGGTACTGACATGATGGAACTGCAAATTCCAAAGTCATCTCGTCCTGCAAAAGGATTACCAAAAGGAAAACTTATATTGGAACCTGAGTTATAACTCAGAGACAATCATTTGTCAAAATGAGGAGGAACAATGCACCTCATCCACTTCCTAGATCACTCAAAAAGAGTAACTTTCTTTCGTCTATATGACAAGAGATGTAAGAATCAAGGTTGGATGAAGCTATATTCAATTATCCTAAAGATCTACTGAAACAACCTAAAACCTTGAATATGTCGAGGACTTCGGTCGCCTTGTAGGACTTGGACTGGGTGAGAGAATAGTAGTGGTGCTGCTGAACACTCGGTTTCAGGGAATACACCAGGAGAACTAGACTGAGGACTCAGCCTCGCTAGCCTCTGGTTTATATATTGACGGAGGGTGGCTATGCTACTACCAGAGCGGCGTGTCTAAGGTGAGTCCGTATGTCTAGACTAGCCAATAGCGTATCGTGCTCAGGACGCGTCAGCGCCTGAGTAATCGTGTGAGTCATGCTGACAGAGCCATGACTGCGGAGTGACTAAAGGACGCACTGCCAACCCAACGAGGCAGCGCGGTAATTAAATAAGAAGAAGCGGAGATTAAATAGAAGCACACAGCCTTGGCTGTGGCGGAATGGAAGAGAAGCCATCAAGGCTGTGAAGCAGAAATTAAAAGGTGGCTGAGATCTCCGTATCCTAGATCGTAGATCTGGATCGGGCGAGAGTCTCGGTGCCAGACGGAACCTAGTGATCCCGAGTTCCCGGGGCGGGAACTGCGAGTCCTACCGTGCACTCTTGTGCCGGGTCTGCGAAGAAGATAAGATGCGTCCGTGTGTGCGATAAGATAAGAAAGAAAAGAAATATCGTTAAGTCCGTGTTATGTTGTAGTCCGTTTGCAACATCTACCTGAATGATGATATAGAAATCTTAAGTCTTCAGTGACTCAGGAGATTCAAGGATATTGGAATAACATTTCTCCAAATGATCACTGCACATATATGAAGATATCCAAATGCCAAAATGCATTACTGTCTATCTGATATCTTGCATAATTTGGTTATATGGAAAAACTTCAGTGCATATCAGGAGAAATTCCTCACAACTCATACAACAAACTATCCAAGCTTTCACATCCCTTATTGACTTGAATTGAGAAGTCACCATAATTCACACAGAGCTTTTCACAAGAAGAGTTCCTTTCTCCTCGACACCTTTGCATATACCTTGCAAGTTGTGCACAAGGGTGATGCTGTCTTTCTGATACACCACACGTCTTGGAACTGGAGCTTGATCATGATGAACAGTTAGAAAGGAAGTATCAAACGGAAACCTCCTATGTCATCACAAAGAGTAATTTGGCAATATAACCACTTCTAGGAATCTTCAATGACACACCTAATCTGATGAAAATCATTCATACACTTCTGATATACAATCTTCACTTCTGAGACAAGACAGAAGGTCTCAAATCCTCCTGCATCGAATCTCATAGTCAATGCCAGTATGTGAAAAAGAGAAAAGACAATGAGAATCATCTATCTTCTTCATCATTCCTATTTCGACCATTCCTATCAAAGGAAACCTGTCATAATGACAGAGATGCGAAATGGATTATCATAAGAGGAAGAATACTTGAGGAAACTTCCTCTAGATAAAGAAGAAACCAGGAGAATCTTGACATGAAGATTGGTATGAAATGATATCAGATTCATCAAGTATTTGTCCAAGACAGAACTTTCATTGAAGACCATCATAAAGGATAAGGAGAACATATCTAATTGATACCTCTGAATCATCCTGGAAGATTTTTCAACCTTGAAATCAATGCACTTCCAAGATCATACCCATGTTATCAAAATACATAATCTACTGCCATATCAGATGACGAAAGTCATGCAGAAGATTTGGTTAACGATCAAATGGAAAGCTATTGAACATTTCAAGATAGAAAATGGTTATTGAAGATATTGTCAACATTCCAGCAAAAGCTGATGAGATACAGATATCTTGGCTTTCTCCATAACAGGCAATGGAGTTGAACCAGATATACTTTAGGGTCTTTAACCCTTAGACCTTAAAGAAAGGAGACATCTTTTCCCCTTTAGACATAAAAAAAAAGGATGTCATTCATCACAGACATCAGTCGTCTTCATCCTTCAGACGTTAAAGAGAAGAAGAAATGTCTTAACAAAGACATTTGTCTTTAGTACTTAGACGTTAAACAAAGTTACACGTACTGGAAATGTCTTTACATTCCAAGTACATATTCTTAACAACAAGAATATCGTCTTTAATCTTAGACATTAAAGAAAAAGATCTTTGTTTGTGCTTGACAGATTAAACAAAAAGCATAACCTTTGACAAGTAGTCAACCATACTTATCAAAGAGACCTTGTGCAGGAACCTATTCCTTCACAAGAGCCTTTTAGACTTAAGGATAAAAGAAAGTCATACATGAACACCCATTCATTCACAAATACAGGGTTTCATGACCTTCTAGAGGAATATACCCGATACATATCCTCTTGAAGAGAAACATTATATCATTCTAATTCACTTCAATGACATCATACCCTTCATCGTCATATGAAGTTATAAAACATAAAAACCCATGCATAGGACCATGATGAAACATAATCATCATGGATTGATAAAATCAATTACCCTAGGTCATTGGAGAATTCTATGCCAATTCATTTGTCAATTCGGGTATTGACATTGAATTCTTCCGTCTTTATAAGGCTTAGACGGAAAAGAAAGCCAAAGGTATCCTTCTCAGGGTACATTCATGTGGAACCAGTCTGCATAAAGGCAGAGATCGGACCTGAAACCATAGAATGTGTAGAAGAACCTTGCTCTTTATACTTAGAGCTAAAAGAAAGTAAAATCATTTAGAAGATGACACCTTCTATAATGAACCTTCAATTGAGGAGGAGAATATAGATTATCCTCACACTCAACTGAAGAGAAAGATTCATTCTTTTTGGCTCTTTATGCTTAGAGCTAAAAGAAAGCAAATCATCTTGTATAATACAAGATTGAACCTCCATACGGAGAGACATACTCTTTAAGCTCAGAGTATAAATAAAGCATCATATGATTTGAACAGGATCATACAGATTTAAAGGACGAAAAGATCCTATAAATCATGAATCCATTCAAACATAACCTTCACTATTCACAAATTGTCCATCAAACTTCATCTAACTTGGACACTGCTGGTGAAATTCCAGAACTATACTCCTGAGTCCATCCAGATGAAGAAGGAACATTTTGTTGAAACACATGAAGAGAAACTCCATGTTAAGAGTATAAACTGACTAACCATTATCAAAAGTGATGTGACACTCCTTATTATGAGTATAAACTAATAAACCATCATTTCCAACGAAACGATGAGAAGTCCATATGAACAGCATGGACTACCACCTTCTCAAGTTTCACTTACAGGCTCATCAAGATTGACCTAGATACCACTGGTGAAAATCTAGGACGATAACTCTGAATCTACTCAATCAAAGATGAATCACACCTCATTGAAATTAAAGAAGAACCTAACTCTATCACACGAGTATAAACTGTTCAAGTGGAATTCAAACGAAGACCACTTATCAGAGTAATAATAAACACTCTGACTTGTAGTCTCATCATAGAAACTCATATGAAGAGATTCTGAGACACAAGACCTTTCTACACACTTTCAAGGGGTATCAAGTAATCAACTTGATCTATCGGACCTTGTCAAAGATCTAGAAAGAGGAACACCTAGTGATGTGTTCATAAAACTAAACTCACATACCTAACTCGCTGTGGAGTTAACATTTCACTATATCAGCAGTTAGAAGAGTTCCTGGTTCACAACTCTAAATTTGAACTACTGAAGCCTCACAGTATAAAACAAGAAGTGTCTAGCCTGAGGACATAAAACTCAGAAGAGTCCTTCCACTGACTATAAATGTGAAGAGTCCAATTCATGACTATAAACCAAACTATTCTGATGAAGAAAGAAAAGAGTAAGAAAGAACATGAAGTATTTCCTTTTTATCTTTTTCTTCTGTTCACTTTATAGGAACATGGCATTTACTCCCTAGAGGGATTGAGAATGGACAACTTGTCCTCTATAACTTCTCATTATATCCCATCCTTACCATCGCAATGAAAGCAGAAATCCAAAGGAACTGGTTCATCATGAACTAGATTGCCGACATTTGAGTCATCATCTGATACAATCAGAATGTCAGGATCCTTGATTTGACTTGTGGCTATTCCACTTCTACAAGAGAAGTCTAAATGGAACCACATCTGATTCAATCAGAATGTCAATATCTTTGATCTGACCAGATTCCACTTCTTCAAAGAAGTCTAGATGGAATCACATATGACAATGAAAGTTAGCATCATGTTCACAGAGTATTTAAAAAAAATCTCTGACCAGGTTAATCACCTGAGATATATGAACCGTTGAGCAAGTTAATTTTACCTCTGCTCATTCACCACTCCAATGGAAATCACTGATCATTGTAGCGAGGATGAGTGTTGAGAATCTAGGTGATTTCATATTCATGATTACATACACCTGATTCTAGGTCCAGAGTCCATGAGACCTGTACCTGATTACGCTTTCATGATCAGTCATCTATTGTTGCAAACGGACTACAACACGATACGGACTTAAACACTATTTCTTTTCTTTCTTATCTTATCGCGAACACGGACGCATCTTATCTCTTTCGCAGACCCGGCACAAGAGTGCACGGTAGGACTCGCAGTTCCCGTCCCGGGAACTCGGGATCACTAGGTTCCGTCTGGCACAGGGATTCTCGCCCGATCTGGATCTACGATCTAGGATACGGAGATCTCAGCCACCTTTTAATTTCCGCCTCACAGCCCTAGTGGCTTCTCTTCCATTCCGCCACAGCTAGGCTATACCCTTCCTTTTAATTTCCGCTCGCTTCTTAATTACCGCGCTGCCTCATTGGATTGGCAGTGCGCCTTTAGTCACACCGCAGTCATGGCTCTGTCAGCATGACTCACACAATTACTCAGACGCTGACGCGTCCTGAGCTAGATACGCTATTGGCTAGTCTAGACATACGGACTCACCTTAGACACGCCACTCTGGTAGTAGCATAGCCACATACCGTCAATATATAAACCAGAGACTAGCGAGGCTGAGTCCTCAGTCTAGTTCTCTTGGTGTATTCCCTGAAACCTAGTGTTCAGCAGCACCACCGCTATACTCTCACCAGTCCAAGTCCTACAGGCGACCGAAGTCTCGACCACGTCAAGGTTTTAGGTTGTTTCATTAGAACTAGACTGACTTCACTTCCCTCGCCTTCGCATTCAAACCCACGAGTGCGTTGTTTTCTAATACAAGCAAACGGGATAGCGCACAGTCACTAACCGAAGAGTGGACATAAGTGCCTATCCGCTTCCACAGATCTCTCCCTTCTACAGCCGAAGACTTTGAAGCGTACGCCCTCCGCATCGCTACCTTCTTAGCCACCCCCGTTCACGTAGTAGAAGAGGACCCGGTAGCAGAAGGAGCATCGGGCATAGAGCGTGGAGAGCCGTCGAGAGGATCCTTAGAGTATTCAGAAGGGGCTCAAGAGAACGAGCGCCCATCAGCACGAACGTCGTCGGACATCCGCGACACCTTAGAGCGAGAATTAGCGAGCCTACTCGCCGAGAGAGAACCGACACCCGACCCCAACGATTTCACACCAGAAGGGTCACCGCCACCTTTCCCCCGCCCCGCCGCACCGCCACTTACGAGGGAAAACTTCCCCGAACTCTTCGACGAGTCGGAGGAAGGAGAAATCTTAGAGAGCCGCCGCCCGTCCCCCAAACGCGAAGAGAGCCCACCCCTCCTCCGCTATTCATCAGAAGAACGCCGTGCCGCCTTCCCAGACCGCGTCGCCAAGAGGAGCAGATCACCTTCTCCGGAGGAGCCGCTTTCACCGCTCACACCCTTATCCGACAGCCCTTCGCCTCCCCCGCCTGGGCCTAGAAAAAGACAGCGCCGCGTGTACGAGAGAAAAGCCTATCGCATAGGCTTCGGAGGAGTGCCAGGATATCACGTCCCCAATAGCATAAAGAGGTTACGGGATCAACCGCGGGTAGATTACAAGAAATTTTTCTAGAACAATATATTTGATTTCCCTCCGATTACGAAATGGCGAACAACGCGCTCCCTCAACAACTCCAAGATGCCATCGCTGGATTTATCCAAGATGGAACACAAGAACAAGGGCACTTCGCTGCCAACTTACAAGGATGGTTAGAAGCACAATTGCAAGCTTTTAACAACATGCAAGGGCAGCTTAACGCTGCAACAAACTTACTTGCCCAGCAACAACAGTTGCTTACCGCTCAACAGAATGCCTTAGCGGTATTCCAAGCACAAGCCCAAGGAGGGCCAGTCCCCGCAGTGCCAGGACAACCCGCCGCACCAAAATTCTCCAAGGTAGTCCCCGACCCTGGAGAGTATGACGGAACAAGGGGACGAAAGTTTGATGAATGGTGGACCAAGATTGCCATGTGGAAAGAAGAGAACCCCGTGGCCTTGGCCGGAGAAGCAGGCGTCCGCGCCGTAATCGGACGGCTGAAGGGCGGCCAAGCAGGGATCTTGGCCTGATCCATCGTAGGAGCTGTGCCCACGCGCGGATGGCCCACATGGGCGGAACTGGAAAGAGATCTAGCACTCCACTTCCGCCCCGCCAACGATAAGGAATGGCACAAACAACAACTTCTATCATTGAAACAAGGGAACTCCGATATGGCATCCTTCATCACAAAGTTCCAAATGCACCAGCTAATGGTGCAGCTATCGGAGAAACAATGCATCGATCTGTTGTTTAAAGCCGCCGATCCGAAAATTACAACGCGCTACATGATGACGACCGGTTATCCGGCATCATTAGACGTGTTTATCGCCCACCTCCGAGAACAAGGAGAACGGGCCGACTTATTACGATTAATAACAAAAGGAACCTCCTCCGCGACATCAAGGTTCCAGAGCAAGGGGCGAGACCCCAACGCGATGGAAATAGATGCAACAAGAAACGCCCCCTTTTGTTACAACTGTGGGAAAACGGGGCACATTTCCCACAGATGCCCCGAACCGAAAAACCCTCGCTGCCCCGAATGTCAGTTCACCATAAGGGCTGACAAAAGACACCGAAAAGGGTGCAAATACGCACCAACACGACAAGCCCGCTCCACCAATAACGGAGCAACGTCCTGGGAAGACGAAAAACTCACCCAGCAAGAGAACGTACGCGCCGTGCCGCGCAGCCGTACGAACTCCAATGCCGCCCCACCTCCGAGAGAGGACAAGGGCAAAGGACGCGATTTCATGACATCGATCCAAGGTCTTGATTTCGAAAACGCGCGGGCATGGTTCCGCGATTACGAAGCTCTGGCAGCAAAATCGGGAAAAGGGAGTGCCTGAACCAGATTGGGACTGGGACAGGCACCGGTGCGTATAAACAGACAATTTCTACTCCTCCTCCTTCTTTTTCCTCTAAATACGTACAAGAAAACTTACAAAAAATATCTGTTTCACCAAACCGCTTTTCACTTCTCGCTATTGACGAATGTACAGAGCCGGACACTTCCGATAGTGACACCTCTGAACAATTTTCACCTACTATACGAGAGACGACTAACTTATCTGATTCAACTCAGCCGTCAGGGGGGTCTTCTAAGAAGCCCGGCCGGGACGATAAACCGGTGCTTAACTCCCCTTCTCTCACTCCGCACGTAGCAAACGAAGACCTCCCTCCCGACGACATCTTCGTTCGTACGCTTCACCAGGATTGCGAGATCCTCCTCCCCATCCGCATAGCACCCTTCGACCAGCGGTCCAAGGGAAAATACGTTAAAATAGAGGCACTGCTGGATAGCGGCGCTAATGCAATATTTGTGGATAAAACTTGGGCGCAACGCGCCAATCTCCCCCTATTTAAACTCCGACATGATATCCCCGTTTACAACATAGACGGTACAAAAAACTCTGCAGGAAGCATTACCCACGCAGCGGAACTGGTCATGGAATATCAAGGACATCGCGAGAAAATCACAGCCGAGGTAACCGATCTAGGAAAGAACGCCTTCATCTTAGGATATGAATGGCTAAAAAGACATAATCCGGAGATAGATTGGACCAAAGGAACCGTGAAAATGACACGCTGTCCACGCCACTGCCACCGCTTACAGGATAAACCCGTCTTCCTCCGAATTCTGGAAAAGGAAGAGGAAGACCTGCAGTATCAAGTACACGCTACAATTAGAGCGCTAGAAGCGCAAGGGGATAAACCGAAGGAGAAAACCCTTGAGGAACTGGTTTCCAAGGAGTATGAAAAATATTACGGACAGTTCTCGAAAAAGGAATCCGAAAGAATGCCCGTGCGAAAGCCATGGGACCATGCCATAGAACTAAAAGAATCCTTTACGCCGAAGAAGGGACGACTCATCCCCCTGTCGGTAATGGAACAAGAAGAAGTTAAGGCATTTCTAGACGATCAATTAGCAAAGGGGTACATACGGCCCTCTAAGTCGCCTCAAACTTCGCCGGTGTTCTTTGTTCCCAAAAAGGACGGAAAGAAGCGCATGATACAAGATTACCGATACCTAAACGAGCATACCGTCAAAAATAATTATCCGCTCCCCCTCATTTCGCAGCTAGTGGACAAGCTAAATGGGGCTAAATTATTCACGAAAATGGATCTCCGGTGGGGATACAACAACGTCCGAATCAAGGAAGGAGACGAATGGAAAGCCGCTTTCGTCTGTTTTAAAGGCGCATTCGAACCCCTAGTAATGTACTTCGGGTTATGCAATTCCCCGGCTACCTTCCAGGCAATGATGAACGAGATCTTTGCCGATATGGACGAGGTTGTGATCGTCTACATTGACGATCTGATGATCTTCACCAAAACCGATGACCAAACCGAGCACGATAAGATAGTGCTCGAGGTTCTTCGCAGGCTCGAAGAAAACGATTTATTTGTCAAACCCGAAAAGTGCACTTTCCGTGCCACGGAAGTAGACTTCCTAGGCATGATCGTGGGAAAAGACGGAATAAAGATGGACAACGAAAAGGTTAAAGCAATATTGGATTGGCCTGCACCCAAGAACCTCAGAGGGGTTCGTTCGTTTATGGGGTTAGCAAACTTCTACCGAAGGTTCATCAAAGACTATTCTAAAGTGGCAAGACCACTCAATGACCTAACGAAGAAGGACATCCCTTTCGAATGGGGAACGGCCCAACAAGAAGCGTTTGACACACTCAAAAACCGCTTTACCACCGCCCCTATCTTGGCATATCCCGACATAGATTGTCAATTCCGTCTAGAAAGTGACTCATTGGATTACGCGACGGGAGCAGTGCTCTCGATACTAAAAGAAAACAAGTGGCACCCAGTGGCTTATTCCAGTCACTCAATGACCGACCAGGAATGGAATTACCCCATTGCCGACAAAGAGATGCTAGGGGTGATCCAAGCGCTAGAACAATGGCGCCACTACCTGGAGGGAGCTAGACTCCCCTTTGAGATCTGGAACGACCACACCAACCTCCAATGGTTTATGACTAGACAAGATCTAAACCGGAGACAAGCACGCTGGGTGTTATGGAACGGTACGACTATTGGTTCGAATACGATACTTTAATCCCTTCACCCCCAGAGTATCGGTCTCTCCCCAGGGAAGACGCTCTGGCCTTTGGAATAGTCTCCATGGGACGCCTCATGGAG
>JBBPTE010000714.1:0-12958 GCA_038093935.1 Tylopilus cf. pallidocervicolor | reverse complement strand
TATCAAACAATCACGCTCCACACACCATTGTTCACGATAATTCTGATGCAGGGTAAATTGCGCTGATCATGACTTATGTAGAGCCATGTCAGCTAGTAAGTTGGGTATATTGGACTGGATCCACGGCTGTGACAACTTGTGAAGACAACGCTCGAAACAAAGACGCGAGGAATACTACCTGTGTTGACTGTCAAAATATCAATAGTGTTCGAACTTTGTGATCGGGAATTCACATGCTCAATGCACGCGAGAAATTGGTAGCATTTCCTGCCCATCGTAGGTCGCCTGATACAGGCTAATAGACCCTGGAGACTCGAAGACACACCATCACACGAACACCGCTCATCAAGCATTGAGATAGATTGTTGTTTCATCCAATATGGAGTGTATGCACACAACGGAGTTAGCACAGCTCTCTCGATCACGGAACGATGGACTCTCACCGGATTGGAGTTGGGTATCTTATTATGGCTGGTCCAGGTGGATTACTGTTGTTCGACGTGAAAATAGTTTGAAACTCACATGGAACGCATCGCACAAGTCACGAAGAATTTTATTAAGATAATGAATGGCGATTTCCCGCATCTTCCCCGTTGAAAGATGGGAACTGCTGCCCGCGAACGGAAATAGACCACGTGTTTTCACGGTGCTCGACGGGAGATCCGATTCGAACAAGGGGTGACGTGCGCTCACTAATGCGTGCTAGAGGGAGGTTTTAGTCATTGGATGCAGCGAACTTTTGGTGTCTACTGTTCGGCCACATGGCAACGTGGCTGGATAGGACTCGGATTTGATGATTTCAGTGCCGATAGATAAGCTAGTTGCAGCGCTCAAAGACATGGGTAGAACCACATGCACCGACTGTGCAATCACCATTCGACGGCATCTGATTCTGATTGTGGTGATGCGGGGTAGTCAAGCTGCAGTGGACTAACCAATCTCGGCCCAGACGTGATTCTCTGGAGATATCCACTGCGCATTGTACATGCAGTTGTTAGTCGGACAACGCTGGTTATAGAGGTGGTTCACATTCAATATGCAACAAGCCAACAACTTGTAGATCATCCTCTGGAGTAGTAATTACCAACCGTGTCGTCAGACTTCAATGGGTTTGGGATTAGACAATTTACTGTCGTATTGCGTGGGGTCAAAGGATGCTTGCCATAATGCCCCTACCTAACATGATGTAGTCGGCAAGCTAGGAGAGGAGGAGAACCAAGCTTTGGTTTCGTGAATTGAAGATGGCATCATGCACAGCAAATTTTGTTTTTCAAAGAGAGTTGAGAAACGCAATTAACAGCAAAAGGAACCATGCCATTCTTTGGTCGGATCATCATCCCCATATGTTCACTACATACATTTCTTCAGCACTCTTTATCAGAGCACTCGTTCTCAACAAGTTTCGACAGCCCGAGTGGATGGCACGATTCGCGCTCTCAGACGAGATTTTTGGGGTTATGTTGGATCCCGTTCGGAAGGGTGTACTGAGAGTTGGAGCTTGTGTTGCAGGGCTTGCGGTTAAGGACCTGAGAGCAAGTGAGTTCTATCACCTGGGGGGATCAGTAGCATTTTCTTGGGGCATGTATGATTTCCGACGTCCAGCACTCTGACATCTGACCCCCTCCCCTGTGGTGACGTGAGCAGACTCGAGTGGTCCGGACCGGTCCATATGCATGGTCCATCACCCACTGTGTCAAATCCGACCGCTCCGATTAACTCCGGACATGTCTGACGAAGTCCGGTCAACTCCAGACGAAGGAGATCCGGAGATACTCTGGAGTTAGTACTGGAGATACCGGAGATCGCATGTGCTCTTCTCTTTCATCCAGAGTTGCTCCTGTCACTTTCTAACACTTCGGAGATCATTCTTTTGACATCACATACAGTCGGAGTAAGTACAAGCACATCTCTGCCCATTACTATATATTCCTTTTTTTCAGTTACAAACTCCCCTCAGTCGTTTGTCCATCTCCTGGGCAGCAGACTGAGGTGAGCATCTTTTACATACATTGTCTACCTAGCTAATTAGTGTAGTTGGGCAACTCCTGCCCTTTATCTAGGTGAATATACAGTCGTTTGTCCATCTCCTGGGCAGCAGACTGAGTTGGGCAACTCCTGCCCTTTATCTAGCTAGATTCTGAGAGGTTATGAGCCCTGCTAGCGTGCTCTAGCAACCTTGGACCCTCCCTCAAACGACTCGGATCAAAAAGGCACCTTACCAATGCATCTCCTATCTTCCAACATGACAGATGTCACTTCCGTTGACAGCTCCACATGTCCTGTCCTCACGGGACCTATAAATTTCCAAATTTGGAAACTCTGGATCACCGGAAAACTCCACCATGACAAGGTCCTAGCTGTCGTCCTCAGCACTGACTTACCTCCGACTTCCTCCACTTCTACATCCACTCCTACTCCGTTCTCCATTTCCGGAGCTCCACAAACTTCGACATCCACTGCCAAAGAACTCCGGAAATGGATGGAACGTGATGAGAAAGCCCATGGCATCATACAGGACCACATCTCTAATGCTCTCCTACTCAAAACGCAGCAACACACCACCTCCAAAGCACTCTATGAAGCACTTGTGAAAATCCATGAAACTCCAGACTTGTCCTCCGCCTTCTACTCCTATCGCCAGCTCTTCTCTGCCTCCTGGGATGGGACATCCGCCATCTCTGAACACATTGCTTCGATTCGAACCATGGAAACAAAACTTGCTGGAATGAAGTTCTCTGTTGATCCTAAAGTCCTAGCCTTCATACTCCTGAGCTCACTACCACGAACTCCAGAATGGAGCTCCTTCACCTCCTTCGTAATTAATACAATGGAGGAAAGCAAGCTGACTTTCGATGCAGTAGAAATCCAGATCCTTGCGGAGGAAGCCCGTCTTCATCCCTCCGGTTACTCTGACTCCGCCCACAAAGCCTTCAACAAGTCCTTCACCTCTGCAGGACATATGGAGAAATGGTGTGAGCACCATCAGAGCTCCATCCACAACTCCATCAACTGCATCTCCTACAAGCGGTGGGTTGAGGAACTCTGAAAGGGTGGAAAAGGAAAAGGAAAAGGAAAGGGGAAGGAAAAGGCAAACATATCGAAGGACCCTCCAGAGGAAAACTCTGGAGCCCTGGAGCAGGCAAACATAACTAATGCACATGTATCCAGCTCCTTAATCCAATGCATTTATGCCTATGTTTCATCTGAACCAACTGGAAGCTCAAAGGACACAATAATTGTCGATTCCGGAGCTACATCCCATATGATTCCACATCGCTCCTGATTCTCCTCATATGCTCCACTCCAACCTCCACGAACAGTTACCTTAGGAGACAACTCCACAACCAATGCAATAGGTGTAGGAACTGTCACAGTCCAGTCTTATATCAAGGGACACACCTATGATGTCGTCCTCCACAAGGTACTTCTAGTTCCGGACTTCCGGATCTCCTTAATCTCCGTAAACCAGATGTCCACAGCCGGACTTACCACCACATTTCCGGCCAACTCCTCCATTTGCTATGTACAAAAAGGGGGGAACACCATTATGACTGCAATTCATAAACAGGGTCTATATCATGCAAATGTAAAACCAGAAATCACTCCAGAAGTTGCCCTCACCTCCGTTGACATCAACCTCCTCCACCAACAAATGGGACACATCTCCATTCCGAGACTTCAGCAAATGGTCCGAAGTGGACAACTCCAGGGAATTGATGTGATCTCTGGAACTCTGAAATTCTGTGAACCTTGTGTTCTTGGAAAAATGAAGAAACTTCCATTCCACCCCAGGGAAGATATCCACACATCCAAACCTTTACAGATGGTCCATACGGACATCGGAGGTCTGATAACTCTGCAATCCCGAGAAGGATATTGGTACTGGCTTCTTATTGTTGATGATTTCTCCCGTTTTCCTTGGATTTATCCCCTTAAGAAGAAAAGTGATGTCCTACAAACCTACAACACCTGGAAATCAGACGTCTGCCGATTCTTCAAACAGGAGATTGGAACAGAGGAGTTCTCTGAAACTTATGTCCAGTTCCTCCGATCAGATGGAGGAGGAGAATACACCGGAGCAGAGTTCCGACACCAACTCCGACTTGATGGTACTAAGCAGGAATTCTCTGCACCCTATACTCCGGAGCAAAACGGACTTGCGGAACGGATGAACCAGACCCTCTCTATACTTGCAAATACCATGTTGGAGGATTCAAAATTACCAAAATCCTTCTGGGCCGATGCCATGTCTACTGCTGCATACATTACTGCCCGGAGTCCGTCCTCCACCCTGAACGGAGGAGTTCCTTACCAAGTCCTATTCAATCGGACAGTAGATCCAACAACATTCCGACCCTTCGGATGTGTTGCCTATACTCTAATTCCAAAGGACCAACAAAGTGGCAAGTTCCGACCTCATAGTAGGAAATGTGTTCTGCTTAGTTATACTCATGGACAACAAGCATACAAACTTCTGGACCTGGAACACAAGACTATTATTTCCAGCCGCCATGTTACCTTCAACGAAGCTGAAAACATCTCTGGAGCAGATTCTGGCCCATGGAAGGACCCCACCGGAGTTCAATGGGAGGGCCTAATTCCAAGGCATCTCCACCATCCGGAGCATGGGAGGGATGAGGAGGAACCGGACGACATCCCTCCTACAGCACCACACAGTCCAGAAGCAGTGGGAGCACGCCCTGCACCTGCAAATGCAGTTTTGGATCACCATATAGATGATCTTGCTAACCATCTGGATCACCTCCACATTATTCCTAACCCCATCAACCCTCCACCTCCGATTCCACCACTTGCCAATCCTCCAGCTCCAGTTCCCGCTCCAGCTCCACCACTAGCACAGCCATGATCTCTGACGCGAGCTCCGGCCGAAGTTATTAGCGGAGTTCGCTGGAGTTCCCAGAACCGCCATTCTGCGAATTGAAACAAAGAATACCAGTGTACACTGGATGAGGAAGTGCGACGACGAGCTCAGAGAGAGGAAATTCATCAAAATTGATGGGCACAGGAGGAAACACACATTCCAATTCCAGAAGGAACTCCGGATCCTCCAGAGGAACAGGGGGGAACTCTGGACATTTCCTCTGAGGATCCAGAGATACCTGGAGCCTTTGCTATCATGCAGGAGAAACTGGATGTTGCAAACAGACTACAACGCAACATGGACTTAGCGTTATTTTCTTTACTTTACTGCGAACACAGACGCACTTTATTTTTACTTCGCAGACCCAGCACAAGAGTGCACAGTAGGACCCGCAGTCTCGCCCACCAGGACTCGGGATCACTAGGTTCCGTCTGGCACAGGGACTCTCGCCCGATCCGGATCTCAGATCTAGGATACAGAGATCTCAGCCACCTTTTTCATTTCTGTCTCACAGCCTTGATGGCTTCGCTTCCATTCTGCCACAGCTAGGCTGTGTGCTTCTAATTAATCTCCGCCTCTTCTTATTTAATTACCGCGCTGCCTCGTTGGGTTGGCAGTGCATCACTTAGTCACTCCGAAGTCATGGCTCTGTCAGCATGACTCACATGCTTACTCAGACGCTGACGCGTCCTGAGCTCTATATGCTATTGGCTAATCTAGACACACGGACTCACCTTAGATACGCCGCTCTGGTAGTAGCATAGCCACACACCATCAATATATAAACCAGAGGCTAGCGAGGCTGAGTCCTCAGTCTAGTTCTCTTGGTGTATTCCCTAGAACCTAGTGTCTAGCAGCACCACCACTATACTCTCATCTCTAGTCCAAGTCCTATCAGGTGACCGAAGTCCTATAAGGTTTTAGGTTGTTTCATTAGAACTAGACTGACTTTACTTCCCTCGCCTTCGCCCTCACACGAGTGCATTGTTTCTATATGAACGAATAGGGATCGAGCACAGTCGCTAACCATCAAGCAGACATAAGTGCCGATTTGCTTCCACAGATCTCTGCCTTCTACCACCGAAGACTTCAAAGAGTACGCCCTCCGTATAGCCACCTTCCTAGCCCAACCTGTTCACATCGTAGAAGAGCACCCGGTAGCAGGAGAAGCATTGGGGATAGAGCGTGGAGAGCTGTCAAGAGATTTATCAGAGCATTTAGAAGGGGCTCAAGAGAACGAGCGCCCATCAGCATGAACATTGTCGGACATCCGCGACAGCTTAGAGAGAGAGTTAACCTAACAACTCACAGAGAGAGAACCCACCCCCGACCCCAACGATTTCACACCAGAAGGGTCACCGCCACCTTTCCTCCACCCTGGCCCACCACCTTTTACAAGAGAGAATTACCCCGACCTCTTCGACAAATTAGAGGAAGGAGAGATCTCAGAGAACCACAGCCCCTCCCCCAAATGAGAAGAGTTCCCACTCCTCCTCCGCTATTCATCAGAAGAACGCCATGCTGCCTTTTCCACCCATGCTGCCAAGAGGAGCAGATCTCCCTCTCCAGAGGAGCCTCTTTCACCACTCACGCCCTTGTCAGAGAGCCCTTCACCTCCCCCGCCTGGGCCTAGAAAAAGGCAACACCGCATCTACGAAAGAAAGGCTTACCAAATAGGCTTTGGAGGAGTACCGGGATATCACGTTCCAAATAGCATAAAAAAGTTACGGGACCAACCAAGGGTGGATTATAAAAAGTTTTTCTAAATATATCAATTTCCTTTTGACATTACAAAATGGCCCAAAACGCTCTTCTGCAACAACTCCAAGAAGCAATTGCTGGCTTCATCAACGGCGGCAATCAGGAACAAGGGCATTTTGCCGCAAATTTACAAGCATGGCTTGAAGCACAACTTCAAGCTTTCAACATGATGCAAGTGCAGCTAAACACTGCAACAAATTTACTAGGGCAGCAACAACAACTGCTCACGAATCAACAAAATGCGCTGGCTGTATTTCAAGCACAAGCACAAGGAGGGCCAGTACCAGCAGTACCAGGAGCCCCTGCTGCACCAAAATTCTCCAAGGTAGTTCCTGACCCTGGAGAGTACGACAGAACAAGGGGACAAAAGTTTGACGAATGGTGGACCAAGGTGACAATGTGGAAAGAAGAAAACCCCGTTGCCTTAGCAGGAGAAGCAGGCGTTCGAGCCATGATCGGACGTCTAAAAGGAGGACAAGCAGGCATTCTTGCCCGATTGATTGTGGGAGCGGTACCCACAAACGGGTGGCCGACATGGCAAGAACTTGAAAGAGACCTCGCATTCCACTTCCGCCCCGCCAACGACAAAGAGTGGCATAAGCAACAGCTTCTGTCACTAAAACAAGGGAACTCTGACATGGCTTCGTTCCTAACAAAGTTCCAAATGCACCAACTAACGGCACAGCTCTCCGAAAAGCAGTGCATAGATCTGCTCTTTAAAGCTGCAGATCCAAAAATTACCACGAGGTACATGATGACAATGGGATACCCAGCATCATTGGACCTGTTTATCGCCCACCTCCAGGAGCAAGGGGAAAGGGCAGATTTACTAAGACTCATAATGAAAGGGACCACCTCCGCTAACGCAAGGTTCCAAAGCAAAGGGCGAGACCCGAACGCAATGGAAATAGACGCCACGAGGAGTGGACCACTGTGTTACAATTGTGGGAAGACAGGGCACCTCTCCCACGAATGTAAAGAACCAAAATACCCATGATGCCCCGAATGTTGGTTCACCATCAGGGCCGACAAAAGACACCGAAAAGGGTGCAAAATAGCACCAACAAGACAAGCCCGCTCTGCTGATGAGGGAGCAACGTCCTGGGAAGACGAAAAACTCACCCCACAAGTGAACGTGCACGCAACCCCGAGGAGCCACACAAGTTCCAATGCCGCCCCACCTCCAAGAGAGGACAAGGGGAAACAACGAGATTTCATGGCCTCGATCCAAGGCCTTGATTTCGAAAATGCGCAGGCTTGGTTCCACGACTACAAGGCCCTAGCAGCCAAATTGGGAAAAGGGAGTGCCTGAATCAGATCGGGACTGGAACAGGCACCGGTGCGTATAAACAGACTATTTCAGTCCCTCCTCCATGTTTCTCTTCAAAATATGTAAATCTACAAAAAATATCTGTCTCCCCTAACTGTTTCTCCCTTCTTACCATCAATGAATGTACAGAGCTGGACACTTCCAAAAGTGACACCTCTGAACAATTTTCTCCTACAATACACGTTTCTCCAAATGTATCTAACTTCAAACAGCCATCAAGGGGGTCTTCCAAGAAGCCCGGCTGGGACGATAAACCGGTGCTTAATTCCCCTTCTACCACCACGAACGTGCTAGACGAAGATCTCCCTCCCGACGACATCTTCGTTCGAACACTCCACCAGGATCGAGAGATCCTTCTACCAATCTGCATAGCACCCTTCGATCAGCGATCCGAAGAAAAATATACCAAAATCAAAGCTCTACTAGACAGTGGAGCAAACGCCATATTTATAGATCGTACTTGGGCGCAAAACGCCAACATACCTCTATTTAAACTCCAACATGATATTCCTGTTTATAACGTGGATGGTACAAAGAACTCTGCAGGAAGTATTACCCATGCGGCGGAACTGGTCGTGGAATATCAAGGACATCGCGAAAAAGTCACAGCTGAAGTAACCGATCTCAGAAAGAACGCCTTCATCTTAGGATATGAATGGCTAAAAAGACATAATCTGGAAATAGATTGGACTAAAGGGACTGTGAAAATGACGAGATGTCCATGCCACTGCCACCGCTTACAGGATAAACCTGTATTCCTCCGAATTCTGGAAAAAGAAGAGGAAGACTTGCAGTATCAAATACACACCACGATTAGAGCGCTAGAAGCGCAAACGGAAAAACCAAAAGAAAAGACCCTTGAGGAACTGGTTCCCAAGGAATACAAAAGATACTATGGATGGTTTTCAAAGAAGGAATCTGAAAGAATGCCCACCAGAAAACCGTGGGACCATGCAATAGAATTAAAAGAATCCTTTATGCCAAAAAAGGGATGGATCATTCCCCTCTCGGTAACGGAACAAGAAGAGGTTAAGGCATTCCTTGACAACCAATTAGCAAAGGGGTACATACGGCCCTCTAAATCACCTCAAACCTCGCCGGTGTTCTTCGTTCCAAAAAAGGACGGAAAGAAACACATGGTACAAGACTACAGATACCTAAACGAACATACCGTCAAAAATAATTATCCTCTCCCCCTCATTTCGCAACTTGTAGATAAGCTAAATGGGGCTAAATTATTCACCAAAATAGATCTCCGGTGGGGATACAACAACGTCCAGATCAAGGAAGGAGATGAGTGGAAAGCCGCTTTTGTCTGCTTTAAAGGCGCATTCAAACCCTTAGTAATGTACTTCGGGTTATGCAATTCCCCGGCTACCTTCCAAGTGATGATGAATGAAATCTTCACTGATATGGATGATGTGGTGATCGTCTGCATCGACGATCTAATGATCTTCACCAAAACGGACGACCAAGCCAAGCATGACTGCATAGTGCTCAAAGTTCTTTGCAGGCTCGAAGAAAACGATCTATTTGTCAAACCCGAGAAATGCACTTTCCGTGCCTCAGAAGTAGATTTTCTAGGCATGATAGTAGGGAAAGACGGAATTAAAATGGACGACCAAAAGGTAAAAGCTATACTGGACTGGCCTGCACCAAAGAACCTCCGTGGAGTCCGCTCCTTCATGGGCCTAGCCAGCTTCTATCGAAGGTTCATAAAAGATTACTCAAAAGTGGCTAGACTACTTAATGACCTGACGAAGAAGGACACCCCTTTTGAATGGGGAACAGCCCAACAAGAAGCATTTGATATGCTTAAACACCGCTTTACCACCACGCCCGTCTTGGCATACCCAGATATAGACTGTCAATTCTGTCTAGAAAGTGACTCCTCAGACTATGCAACAGGAGCAGTGCTCTCAATATTAAAAGAAGACAAGTGGCACCCAGTTGCCTATTCCAGCCACTCGATGACTGACCAGGAATGAAATTACCCCATCGCCGATAAAGAAATGCTAGGGGTTATTCAGGCACTAGAACAATGGCGCCACTACCTGGAAGGAACAAGACATCCCTTCAAGATCTGGAACGACCACACAAACCTCCAATGGTTCATGACCAGACAAGACCTTAACAGGAGGCAAGCACGCTGGGCGCAGTATTTATCTAGATTCAACGCCCGCTGGGTGCATAAACCAGGGGCTTCCATGGCAAAAGCCAATGCCCTCTCTAGAAGAGAGGATCACGCAATCGGAATAGAAGATGACAACAAAGGGGTAACCGTTATCCCCTCCAAACAAATAGTAGTTCGGCAGGTGTGTGTCATCTCCCCGGAGATGGTTAGATCAACCATGGTCTCGATCACCGATGAAGGGGCACAACTACATCATAAAATATTTTTAGAAACATGCAAATTATCCGAAAAAGACATACAAGAACTCGCAAAACGCCATAACATTAAAGAAGAACGAGACAGCTGTCTATCCGACCCTGACGGCCGATTATACGTCCCAAACTCTAACCTATTACGGATGCAAGTCATCCATACATGCCACGACTCCCCGCTTGCTGGACACCCAGGCTACGACAAGACAATAGAATTGCTGCAATGCAGCTACTGGTGGCCAAGTATGACCTCAACGGTCAAGGAGTACGTTGCTCGATGTGACGCATGCCAAAGACACAAGGGTACGAATCAGGCCCCTAGTGGGCTCCTTCAACCGCTTCTGGTCCCTAATGGACCCTGGGAACATATCACCGCCGATTTCATCACCGACCTCCCCTCTTCCCAGGGTTACGACACCATCTTGACGGTGGTAGACCGATTCAGCAAAGAAGTAGAACTGATCCCTTGCGCTAAGGCGATCTCCGCCATAGAAACCACCAAACTATTTATGGACCATGTGTGGAAACACCACAGTCTCCCTAAATCAATCACTTCGGACCACGGTCCGCAATTCGCATCCGAAGTAATGAAAGAAGTAAACCACAGGCTCAGAATAGAAACTAAATTATCCACTTCCTTCCATCCCCAAACTGATGGACAATCTGAGATTGTTAACAAGGAAGTCGGCAAATTCTTACGTATTTATTGCTTTGACCAACAAAGCGATTGGCCCGATTGGCTCTCAGTCGCTCAGTTCTCCATCAACAACAAGAAGCACTCCACCACAAAACGATCACCCTTTGAGGTGACACACCCTTACCCCGTTCGGGCAGGACCCACTACCCCATCAGCCGCACAAAGCAAAGCACCCGCCACTGATGACTTCCTTACGCTTCTTGCTGAGGTGAAGCAGAACATCGTCCATGCGCAGGAACACATGAAATGTCAAGCAGATAGACACCGGTCTGAAGCACCGGCTTACACCGTCGGCCAACAAGTTTGGCTCAGCACGGCAAATCTTAAATTAACAAGGGCAAGCAAGAAACTAACCGAAAGGTGGCTAGGCCCATACACCATCACAGCATTGGCTGGTCCCAATGCAGTAACATTACGACTACCCTGAACAATGCGCATACACCCCACAGTAAACATCTCCCGGATCAAACCTTATAGAGAACGCCTAGAAGGCCAACATGCACAACGACCGGGACCCATGCTAGTCACGGAAGACAGAGACAACGAGTGGGAAGTCGACTTCATCGTCGGAACGTAAGATGGCAGGGAAGGGCAGCAGAGTCTGTCAACTGAGGATATTCCCTGAAGTCCATCCCGACGAAAAACCATCTGACCCTGGAGCGTCTGAAATGCATGGCACAAAGAGGGCAGGACACCTCAGGTATGCTAGGGGCTAGCTTTCCACCCTGTGCTGGTACGAGTGGGCCGAATCCCATGCCAGTAATGCATATGGTTAGTCTGATCCTCAATAGAGTAGAGAGGTTGGGGGTAGTGCCCCATAAAAGGCGAGACGCAGTGGGCCCTGTATGATTCCCGGGAAACTGGGCAGGGTAACAGGAAGGGTAGCCGTGAGGCGCCTGGGCTGTAGTCACTTGGTTACCTAAGGCGTATAGATGCTAAGGTACCTTGTGGGCTCGAGAGGACGGATGCCTGCGTCGGTCTGATGATCCGGTAGGACCCTTGTGGTATCCGAGGATCAGAGGGCTTAAGGTGCAAACGACCGGTATGTGGGAAGACTAGCTGCATTTTTACGTTCATGCAGTATAGAGAACGCCCGCCAGTTGGATTCACGCTACAAGGGGAAATGACTAGAATATTTAATTCACTGGAAGGGATACGACGAAACCGATAGAATGTGGGAACCCGTGGAAAACCTAACATACGCAAAGGCATCAATTGCTGAATTCTACAAATCCCACCCCGCCGCCCCCCAATCCCTTTCCATTAATCCCGCCAATTTCTTATTCTTATTCAAACCTACTCACAACCCTGTCAACGAAAACCGATTTCCCCAGGAAGTACCATTCAATCGCCTGGAAGTCGATCCTTAGAAGGGGGGTAGTGTTGCAAATGGACTACAACGCAACACAGACTTAGCATTATTTTCTTTACTTTACTGCGAACACAGACGCACTTTATTTTTACTTCGCAGACCCAGCACAAGAGTGCACGGTAGGACCCACAGTCTCGCCCACCGGGACTCGGGATCACTAGGTTCCGTCTGGCACAGGGACTCTCGCCCGATCCGGATCTCAGATCTAGGATACAGAGATCTCAGCCACCTTTTTCATTTCTGTCTCACAGCCTTGATGGCTTCGCTTCCATTCTGCCACAGCTAGGCTGTGTGCTTCTAATTAATCTCCGCCTCTTCTTATTTAATTACCGCGCTGCCTCGTTGGGTTGGCAGTGCATCACTTAGTCACTCCGAAGTCATGGCTCTGTCAGCATGACTCACACGCTTACTCAGACGCTGACGCGTCCTGAGCTCTATATGCTATTGGCTAATCTAGACACACGGACTCACCTTAGATACGCCGCTCTGGTAGTAGCATAGCCACACACCATCAATATATAAACCAGAGGC
>JBBPTE010000712.1:0-12961 GCA_038093935.1 Tylopilus cf. pallidocervicolor | reverse complement strand
CTCCATGAGGCGCCCCATGGAGACTATTCCAAAGGCCAGAGCGTCTTCCCTAGGGAGAGACTGGAACTCTGGAGACGAAGGGATTAAAGTATCGTACTCAAACCAGAAGTCGTACCGTTCTATAACAGTATGCTTTCTGGTTTGAATATGATACTTTGATTCCTTCAATCCCAGAGTACCAATCACTTGGTAACAAAGATGCTCTGGCCTTTGGCATTGTCTCGATGGGGCAACTCATTGAGGAAAACCTTTACTCTTTCTTAGATGCACCTATAGTTCCAATTATGTTAGGAAATTGTGCCCAATCTTCTTCATTGCTATCTGGATAGCCTTTTCTTTATTTCCATACTTATGGCTTGCCTCAAGGCCCTTTATTGAACCTTCTGCCTCGAGGATAACTTGCATTCTTCATTTCCACTCTTGACTCATTCTGCAGCAAGCACAGCCCAACCTTGAGGCAGCCTCATGGCTTGGTCCATGCTCACTTTATCATACTATAAAAGATATCCACTTGTACTTGGAACCTTAGCTAGTTCTACACAATCATACCAAGTTACAAGTGAACTAGTGAAAAACTCTAAGGAAGAATCGACAAGATAGCTTAAGGGAACCAGAAGACACAAGCAATCACTCAAGGTGTTTGCTCATAGCTTGGCTTAACATTAACAAAAGAACTAGCTATCCCTCACTCCCAAGCACTGACTTGAGGAGACCAAAGAATACAAAATTTTCTCTAGAAAGTCCAAGTTTTCAGCACACTCTAGCACCCCATCCCCTTCCTTCCCCAAACAAGATCCTATTACCCCTCCTCCACCACGCTTCATCCCAGAACTCCCACCACCAGAGGAAGAACCAAGGGTAGTAGTAAGACCTGCCTCTCCTTCCCCCTCTGAAAAAGAAAGAATCAACCAGGAGTATGAAGAAGCGTACCAGTGGAGAAGGCAACAAGAAGAGGAACAATGAAAAGTGGCATATCCAGAACCCCCATACTCCCCTGAAAGAACTCTGAAAGTAAAAGTAGCAGGAAAAGGAAAACAGAGAGAACAACCACCTAAAGCCCCTTGTTTCTGAATACCTGACCCCATCCCTGACCCCTATGGAGTAACTGATAACATGGGAGACAAACCAGTAGAACTCAAAGCTGGACTGCCTGAAGACTTCACAGGACAAGCGGAAGATGCCATGAGATGGATACTAGCAATGGAAGGTTACTTTGCCATGAACAAGTGAATTTACACTGAGGATGGACAAAAAGTAATCATCACCCTAAACAAAATGTCCAAAGGGAGAGGAAAGTACTTTGCCAAAGCATTCTACCTAGAACTCCAAGAACTCCCTGACATCTCATGGAGTGATTTCAAGAAAAACTTCCTTGCAATATTCTATCCCTATGATGTTCAACAGGAAGCAAGAGAAACTCTGGAAACCCTCAAACAAAACACTAAAGACAAAGAAAGTGGATTCAAAAACTACATATCTGCGTTTCAATTAGTGTTCGCCAAATCAGGAAGGAAACCAGATGATGCAGCAGTCGTTGATCAATTCGCAAAAGGGCTAGACCCTGAGCTAGCCACCATGGTCCTCTCACAAAAAGACATCCCCACTACCCTCCTGGAATGGGTAGAACAAGCAAGCAAGTTCCACATCCAACAAAAAAGGATCTGAAGCATCCTAGGCAAAGGAAAGAAAACAAGACCATACTGGACGGACCACTCCACATCCAGAAAAGATCCCAATGCCATGGACATTGATGCGGTCCGCCTATCACCCATCGAAAAAGCAGACTACATCAAACGAAACCTATGCTTCATTTGCCACAAAGAAGGATGCAGTACTAGGAACCACAAGGGGAACAGAGGAAGAGGAGGATACAGAGGAAGAGGAAGAGGAGGAGCACACCAACACATTAGGGTGGTAAACACACCAGGACCCTCAAGCCCTCCCCCATACATCCAGAAGAAAAAGAACAAATTAACCCAATACCTGGATGGACTAAAAGGAAAGAACATCAACAAAGACAAAATATTAAGAGTGCTCAGGACATGCTTTGATGAGGAAGCACCAGAAGAAGAAGAAATCCACAAAGTCACAGTAATATGGGTCAAAAAAGAACAAAACAAGGATTTTTAGGAGAGAGAGATGCCTCAATGTCTACTCCTCTTAGAGTAAGGACAATAAACAATGTAACAGCTTGTCAAATTCAAATCCCCATTATCCTGTCCAAAAACTCCCAAAGTGTTAACATGGTTGCCCTCATTGACAGTGGGGCAACAGGAAATTTCATAGACTGCGACTTAGCAAAGAAACAAGGATATCCGCTGAAGGAACTAGAACAACACCTGAAAGCACAAAATGTAGACAGAACCAATAACCAAGAAGGCACCATCAAGTACAAAACAAAAATAGAAATGACAATTGGAGAAAATACATCCACACAAGAATTCCTTGTCCTCAACTGTGGAAAAGAAAATGTCATCCTAGGAATGCCCTGGTTACAAAGTGAAAACCCCTCCATAAACTGGAAAGAGGAAAGGATCACCATGAACAAAGAATCTCCTGCGGAAACTGAGGAACAAAGATACCTTGTTAGATATTTAGGAATCGACCAAGAAAAGAAGACCCTACACCGATGGAACAAGTGATATGATTCCCACTACAAACTGGCATATAAAATCACAATAGCCACTCAAGTTGCTCAAAAGGAACTCAAAAAGGAACTGTCCATCCCAGAAAGATTCAAAGAATATGAAAAGGTATTCAGGGAACCACCCAAAGGAGAACTACCACCAGAAAGACTGTTTGACCACGAAATCAAACTAAAACCAGACTTTGTTCCCCAAGTAGCCAAAGTCTACCCACTAAACCCAAAAGAACAAGAAGCCTGCAGAGACTTCATAAAGAATAATTTGGAAGAAGGAAAAATAGTACTGTCAAAGTCTCCATAGGCATCACCATTCTTCTTTGTAGCAAAGAAAGACAGGACGCTTTGCCCTTGTCAAGACTATAGATATGTGAATGCCCACACCATAAAAAATGCATATCCCCTACCACTGATCTCTGAATTAATTGACAAACTGAAGAATGCCAAATACTTCACCAAGTTCAACATCAGATGGGGATACAACAATATAAGAATCAAACTGGAAGACTGATGGAAAGCAGCTTTCATCACCCCAGAAGGACTATTCAAACCAATGGTCATGTTCTTTGGACAATGCAATTCTTCGGTGACATTCCAGGCATTCATGAACCATATCTTTGC
This sequence comes from Tylopilus cf. pallidocervicolor, assembly GCA_038093935.1. Classification (NCBI taxonomy): domain Eukaryota; kingdom Fungi; phylum Basidiomycota; class Agaricomycetes; order Boletales; family Boletaceae; genus Tylopilus; species Tylopilus cf. pallidocervicolor. The sequence continues at coordinate 9,699 of JBBPTE010000712.1, read as the reverse complement.
TGACTACATAGCACAGGGATGGCTGATAATCTACATGGATGACATAATGATAGCCTTTGATGAACTACCAACCCACCATGAATGAACAAGAAAAGTCCTAAAAAGACTAATGGACCATGGGCTATACCTAAAACCCTCAAAATGTACCTTCAACACACAGGAAGTGGAGTATCTAGGAATGATCATCTCCCCTGGACAAGTAAAAATGGACCCCACCAAACTCAAAGACATTGAGGAATGGAAACCACCCACATCAGTAAAAGAAACCAGGTCCTTCATTGGATTCTGCAACTACTACAGGAAGTTCATCCTGTTAACATTATCCCTTGTTACACGAGGGTCCTAGTTATTGTTCCTTGTTGGAGATCTCTTTTATGACTGGAGTTCCTCTAGGTTCTTGCGAGCTTTTGGTACACTCCTAGTGTCGTTCAGCTTATAGCCCCTTCCTTTGGTCATTACCTTCTGATTACCTTTACTCAGTTAAGAGGAGGTAATGTCAGACTATGACTTCACTAGAACTCTTGTATAACGCAGGATGATTGCGTAGATCTAGCTAAAGTACATCTGTTGTACAAGTATGACTTATATAGTACTGCTGGGGGTGCACAGACCAAGTGATATCTGTGCTATACTAAAGTAGTGGTCCATGGTAAGGTAAATGCATAGGGGGTGAGGCTCTGGTAAGACTATGGAAAGGTTATCGTGATATAGTGAAGATAAAAAGTCATGAGTGTGATACCGCCTCCTGGGTTGTGAAAGATGGAGAGGCTGTGGTGTGACTGATGTTAATGGAGGATGCTGTGGCACAGCTGGGATGACTAGGAATGCTGTGGCACAGCCGGGATGACTAGGAATGCTGTGGCACAGCCGGAATGACTAGGAATGCTGTGGCACAGCCGGGACGACTAGGAATGCTGTGGCACAGTCGGGATATCCCTCGTTCCCGTGTGTTGTTGCTAAGATGATGTTGATAGTTGTCTAGTCTTGGGTTACTAGTTTGATGGAGAGGGATCTTGTTCCTGGGTGAATGAGTAGTGCTTCCTTGAGGGAGTGCTATCTGGGTATTAGGCATTCTGGACCTTTCTCTCGGTAGATAGTTTTAGGGATTGAGATTGTGGGGTTATTGGGTGTCCTGAAGCTTGGGGGATCCTAGATGGTGTAATAGACCATGGGTAACATTTTGTAACACATCCCAGACTTCTCCCTAACTACAAAACCACTACACAAACTAACAAAGAAAGGGAATAGTTGGAACTGGACCCCTGAATGCCAGCAAGCCTTTGAAACACTGAAACAAGCATTCACATGATACCCTATACTAGCAATGCCAGACATCCAGAAACCCTTTACAATCATGACTGACACCTCCCTTACTGCCACAAGAGGGATATTAATGCAAGAAAATGTCAACAGAGAATTACAACCATGTGCCTACCTCTCCAAGACCTTAGGGGACACAGAAAGAAATTATGATATCTATGACAGGGAATTACTCACAGTAATACATGCATTGGAAGAATGGCGACCACAAAAACCTCACATATTTCAAAGAGCCTAGAAAACTCTCTCGACAACAAGCAAGATGGCAACTCTTTCTCCAAGATTTTGACCTCATCTTCATCCACACCCCTGGAACAAAGATGGCACCTGCTGATGCCCTTTCCAGAAAAGATGAAATCAACACATCAGACGATAACCAAGCCATTACCCTACTGCCCAACCACCTGTTCATCAGAAAGCTAGTTCTAGAGTTAGCAGAAAAGATAGCAACCTCCTCCAACAAAGACCCACTAGTCCTTAAAGCACTACAAGCAATCAAAGAAGAAACCTCCTTATTTAAAAGAGCCTTACCTTCGGACTGGACCTATTCCAACAACCAACTCTTTTACAAGGAACGACTATACATACCCCCTGATCTAAGGAACCCATTACTCAAAGAACTCCACTCCTCCCCTATAGGAGGACACAAAGGAGTTCTCAGAACCATCACTCGTACTCAAAGAGATTATTGGTGGCCTGGAATGACATCGTTCATTAGGAAATACATTACTGGATGCACCATTTGCCAAGCATACAAAGCAAACACACACCCTAGCACACTGGCATTATCTCCTATCCCATCCAAAGCAACCCGACCTTTCCAACAAATCTCTATTGACCTCATCACCAACCTTCCACCAAGCAATGGGGCCAATTCTATTTTGGTCATGGTTGACCACAGCCCTATGAAGGGGGTAATTTTCCTGAAAACAAACAAAACAGCATCTGCTGCCAACATAGCCACCCTCTTCTTCAATCACATATTTCCTTGCTTCGGACTACACAACTCTTGCATATTGGACCAAGGACCACAGTTCGCCTCAGCATTCACATGGGAACTGGCTCAATTACTGAAATATGATCTAAAACTATCCACTGCATTCCATCCACAAACTGATGGAGAAACTGAAAGAGTAAACCAGGAACTAGAAATGTACCTAACAAATGGGCCCAGCTCCTGTTGCAAACAGATTACAACGCAACATGGACTTAGTGTTACTTTTCTTCCTTTCTCTATCTTATCATGAACTTGAACACATTTTATCTTTACTTTGCAGACCCAGCACAAGAGTGCACAGTAGAACTCGCAGTCCTGTTCCACCAGGACTCAGGATCACTAAGTTCCGTCTGGCACCGAGACTCTTGCCCAATCCAGATCTCCGATCTAGGATACAGAGATCTCAGCCACCTTTAATCTCCACTTCACAGCCCTAGTGGCTTCCCTTCCATTCTGCCACAGCCAGGCTGTGTGCTTCTATTTCATCTCTGTCTCTTTTTATTTAATCACTGTGCTGCCTCATTGGGTTGGCAGTGCATCACTTAGCCACTCCACAGTCATGGCTCTGTCAGCATGACTCACACGCTTACTCAGGCACTAACACATCCTGAGCTCAATACACCATTGGCTAGTCTAGACATATGGACTCATCTTAGACATGCCACTCTGGTAGTAGCATAGCCACACCCCGTGAATATATAAACCAGAGACTAGTGAGGCTGAGTCCTCAGTCTAGTTCTCTTGGTGTATTCCCTAGAACCTAGTGTCTAGCAGCACCTACCACTATACTTTTCACTCTAGTTCAAGTCCTATAGGTGACCGAAGTCCTCGAACTCCATCTAGGTTTTAGGTTGTTTCAGCTCCTCCCTATCGCCAAATTCTCTCACAATTCTGCTGTACACTCATCAACTGGACAAACCCCATTTCACCTCATGTATGGATACAAACTAAAAAGCTACCCCAAAATCAGAAAAACGTTCATCCCACACCTCGAAAACAGACTAAAAGACATAGAGGAAGTGTGAAAAGAAGCCCAAGCAGCACACGAAATATCACAAAGAATCATGAAGGAAAGAATAAAAACAAACTTCAAACCATGGAAAATTGAAGACAAAGTATGGTTAGAAGGGAGAAATCTCAAAACCCATTACAAATCAAGGAAGTTTGCCTCCAAAAGAGAAGGACCATTCAAAATCATTAAAGTCCTCTCCCCCATCATATATAAACTAAAATTACCAAAGCAATGGAAGATCCATGACATCTTCCATGCCATCTTATTATCCCCTTACAGACAAACTAAGGAACATGGCCCCAGCTTCGCCAAACCACCCCCAATCAAGGTAGATGGAAAAAAGGAGTTCAAAATTGAGAAAATTATCTCACACTGAGGAAGCAGGAACCGAAGACAATACTTAGTGGTGTGGAAAGGATACACCACATCCGAAAATACATGGGAACCAGAACGAAACTTAAACAACACATGGACCACCCTGAAAGCATATAAAACCTGGCACAACCTGTCCTAGAAAAACCCATCAGTCCTACCCAGCCGATACCAACTTACTGCACAAAAATGTCTTCCACTCTCGCACCCACTGTCCTCAACAAGAAGCTTCCCATCCAAGTCCAACACCTCCTCACAGACACTCGCAGGATATTATATGGCGTAGTCATTGGCAATGCAGTTGTGTGTTACGCCTTAGAACGTGACCCCTGGTATACTGAAAACCACCATCTCATCGAAGGGATCGAGTTATATCCAACATTCAAAACTCTATCCCTCACTCACACCCTCTGTTGCCCATAGGGACTCCCTGCCCCCTACAACAACACCATGATGTGTGCTCTAGCAGACACCAAAAGGAGAGTGCTTGACCTCCTCCACAATGACGGATTCTTTGGGGTAATCAATAACCTCCTCCCTGAAATCCTATCGCCATTCCTCCTTCCCATCCTCGCCTCACTCTTGGCTGGGGAGCAAGATGACTACTTCCAAGAAATGGGCTTCTTTGACAAGGATTTTAACGAGGCCATGCAAAAGATGTGGAGGAACAGGAACAGTGGCAAAAGGATCCCTATCAGGGAAGTAGAGGAAGGGAAGGTTGATGAAAAAGAAGAAACCACCACTGTGGTAAACAGCTTCAGGGAAGGGACCCCTCTGTTCTTTCGAAGCACTCCATCCCCTCAGATCATGAGATGGACAGAGCCACTTAGGGGACGACCAAGAAGAGTCCAACAAGAGGGCACAGAAGTCCTTTTCCCCAACTCATTCATTGCCTCAGCCATTAGAGGAAGATAGGTTCAACCCTACATCCACCAGACAAGTCCTATGCAAATTCCAACACCTAGTAGGGAATACCATCCCAGAACACCCTCACCACCATATACATGACCTCTCGCCCCTTCACCTAAATGCACTACCACTTCTGTGCAGCTTACTACTATTGATGACCCCAGAGCAACTACAAGTACACAACAATTTGGCCCTATTGAAAAATGTTGCTTCACCTGCAACCAGCTGGGGCATTTTAGGGTTGAATGTCTGCATTACATGTGCCCTCACTGCAAGACAAGTGCTCCAGGCCATTCTTAAAAATTCTGTCTGCAAGTACAATATCCCATGTGCCACTCATTGGGACATTCTAGAGTCAAGTGCCCCCTACATTGAGCCAGGTATGACTCCAACAAGGATCTGGAAGTACATGTATGGAATGAGGGCCACTGTTCAGATGGGGGAGGATATGACCTTTAAAGGAAGGATGCAGGGGAAAATTACTGAAGCGGTGCTTCAGTTGTATGAAGGGAGTAATGTTATAGAATGGTACACTTTCTGGTTCAAATATGATACTTTGATTCCTTCAACCCCAGAGTACCAATCACTTGGTAACAAAGATGCTCTGGCCTTTGGCATTGTCTCGATGGGGCAACTTATTGAGGAAAACCTTTACTCTTTCTTAGACACACCTATAGTTCCAATTATGTTAGGAGATTGCGCCCAATCTCCTTCATTGCTATCTGGATAGCCTTTTCTTTATTTCCGTACTTATGGCTTGCCTCAAGGCCCTTTATTGAACCTTCTGCCTCGAGGATAACTTGTATTCTTCATTTCCACTCTTGACTCATTCTGCAGCAAGCACAGCCCAACCTTGAGGCAGCCTCATGGCTTGGTCCATGCTCACTTTATCATACTATAAAAGATATCCACTTGTACTTGAAACCTTTGCTAGTTCTACACAATCATACCAAGTTACAAGTGAACTAGTGAAAAACTCTAAGGAAGAATTGACAAGATAGCTTAAGGGAACCAGAAGACACAAGCAATCGCTCAAGGTGTTCACTCATAGCTTGGCTTAATGTTAACAGTTGGGGTATCTAGTATTAGTAATTGGATGGAAGGTCATGAAACATAGATGAAGGCATATGAGTCAGTGGAGGAAGGTAAGTGATGATGAAGCAAGTGAGTAATTGGCCAGTGGTGACTAAGTGAGGTATAGTAATCTGCTGATAATGATGTGAAGAGGGTGAGTCATCACAAAAGAAAAAGATAGTCCAAGAAAGGAAAGATGTAGACACAGTCATGGTATAGTGAGAAGAAGAAATGAAGGGATCATAACAGCCTGTGCTCGATCTGTTATGTTTGTATAAGGAACAATACACTCATGGGACTGTAAAGGCAAGGGAAGTAAAAGTTAGTCTGGTTCTAGTGAAACAACCTAAAACCAATATAGTGTTAATGTTAAGCCAAGATTCTGGGTGAACATATTCTTGAAGGAACTACTTTGATGTCTCTTTAGAAGTTGAAAGACCTTCTTTAGTGTCATTTGCTAGTTTGCTTGAACTTGGTATAATTGCATAGAACTAGCTATAGCACAAGGATAGAATCTTGAGGTATTTATGGTACTCTAAAGTGCACATGGACCAGCACATGAGGCATCCTCATGTCTGGGCAGTGCCACTGTGGAATGAGTCAAAAGGAACAGAAATAAAAACAATGCAGTTGCCTTGAGGATAAAGGTTCAATAAAGGGTCCTTGAGGTGGGCTATATAGACAGAGATGAAACTAGGCTGTCCTCCTAGTAACTAGGAGATTGGGTGCAATCCCCTAACAAAAGTGGAATGATGGGTGACTCAAGATATGCCAAGAGGTTCTCTTCTATGAGTTGCCCCATTGAAACTATACCAAAGGCCAGAGCATCCATACTCCCTAGGAGTTGGTACTCTGGGGATAAAGGAATGAGAGTATTGTACTTGAACCAGAAAGCATGCCATTCTATAACATATAGAGTCTTGGACTTTGGTCACCTGATAGGACTTGGACTAGAATGAGAGTATAGTTGTTAATGTTAAGCCAAGTTGCAGGCGAACACTTGAGCCAATACTTGGATTTCTTCTCACTAGAGGATTTGTTCTTCTTTAGTGTCTTTCACTAGTTCACTTGTTACTTGGTATGATTGTGTAGAACTAGCTACAGTATCATATACAAATGGGTGTCCTTTATACTAGTGAAAACAAGCATGGACCAAGCCATGAGGTTGCCTCAAGATTGGGCTGTGCTTGCTGTGGAATGAATCAAAGGTGGAAATGAAGAACACAAGGTATCCTTGAGGTGGGAAGGTTTAATGTAACACCTTGAGGTAGGCTGTATATGCGGAAATGAAAAGAGGCTGTCCTCCTAGCTACAAAGGAGATTGAGTGTAATCTCCTAACATATTTGGAATGATAGGTGTGTCAAGAAAAGAATAGAGGTTCTCTTTGATGAGTTTCCCCATCGAGATGATACCAAAGGCCAGAGTGTCCTCCTCTCTAAGGAGTTGGTACTTTGGGGTCAAAGAAATTAAAGTATTGTATTTGAACCAAAAAGCATATCATTCTATAATATTATCCCCTTCATATAACTGAAGCACTGCTTCAGTAATCCTTCCCTACATTCTTCCTCTAAAGATCATATCCTTCTTTGTCTGAACAGTAGCCCTCGTTCCACACATGTACCTCCAGGTCTGTTATAGAACGGTACGACTTCTGGTTCGAGTACGATACTTTAATCCCTTTGTCCCCAGAGTATTGGTCCCTGCAGAGTCAGGACGCTCTGGCCTTTGGTATTGTCTCCATGGGGCAGCTTATAGAGGAGAATCTTTACGCCTTCCTTGAGGCCCCAATTATTCCCGTCATGTTGGGAGACCGTGCTCAGTCTCCCTGGTAGCTATAGGATAGCCTCTTTTCATTTCCACTACATAGCTTTACCTCGAGGCCTTACGTTCTACTTCTTGCCTCAAGGTGTACATGCACCTTAGCTTTATTTCCGTCTCTGACTCATTCCGCAGTAGGGTACAGCCTGGCACGAGGAGACCTCATGGCCTGGTCTGTGCCCGAATCCTCTTGGTATATAAAGTCCCTCCTATTACTTGTAACAGTAGCTAGTTCTACGCAATCATACTGGGTTACAAGCGAACTAGTGAAGGACTCTAAAGAAGCCCTAACAACAAGAAAGATAGAAGACATAATTCAACAAGGATTATTACCACAAGCCTCACAAGAGTAGCTCGGCTTAACGTTAACAAAAGAACTAGCTGTCCTACACTTCCAAGCATCGACTTGAGGAGATCCACTTATCAAAATTTTCGTCTGAAAGCCAAAGTTCTCTGCCCGCTCCTGCACCCCCTCTCCATCCTCCACCGAACAAGATCCTGCCACTCCATCCCCACCCCGCTTCGTTCCCGAACTTCCTCTGCCTGAAGAAGAAGAGGAACCAAGGGTGGTAATAAGATCCGCCTCCCCAACCCTATCCGAACAAGAAAGGATTGACCGAGAATACAAGGAATCATACAGGAGCAGACGAGAACAAGAGGAAGAACAACGGAGGGCAAGCTACCCTGAACCACCATACTCCCCAGAAAGGACCTTGGAAGTAAAGATAGCGGGCAAAGGAAAACAAAGAGAAGAACATCCAAAAATCCCCAAATTTTGGATACCTGAAGCTCCCAAACCAGCCGATGACATGGCAGACAAACCAGTAGAACTCAAAGCAGGTCTACCGGAGGACTTCTCAGGACAAGCCGAAGACGCTATGAGATGGATACTAGCCATGGAGGGATACTTCGCAATGAACAGAAGAATCTACACTGAAGATGGACAAAAGATAATCATCACCTTAAACAAAATGTCCAAGGGAAGAGGGAAGTACTTCACAGAAGCATTCTACCTAGAACACCAAGATCTGCCAGACTACACATGGGCAGACTTCAAGAAGAACTTCCTAGCAACCTTCTATCCCTATGACGTTCAGCAAGAAGCAAGGGAAACACTAGAAACCCTCAAACAAAACCTCAAAGATGAAGAAAGCGGATTCAAAAACTACATATCCGCGTTCCAACTAGTATTCGCCAAATCTGGCAGGAAGATAGACGACGCAGCAGTTGTAGACCAGTTCACCAAAGGACTAGATCCAGAATTGGCAACAATGATCCTCTCCCAAAAAGAAATCCCCACTACCCTCACGGAATGGGTAGAACAAGCAAGCAAGTTCCACATTCAGCAAAGAAGAATCCGGAGCATCCTAGGAAAAGGAAAGAAAACCAGGCCATACTGGACAGACCACCCCACGTCCAGAAAAGACCCAAACGCTATGGACATAGATGCAGTCCGCCTATCCCCTATAGAAAAGGCGGATCACATCAAGAAAAATCTATGTTTCATATGCCACAAGGAAGGATGCAGCACCAGGAACCACAAAGGAAACAGGGGAAGAGGAGGATACAGAGGAAGGGGAAGGGGAGGAACACACCAACACATAAGGGCGGTAAATACACCGGGACCCTCACACCCCCCACCTTACGTCCAGAAAGAAAAGAACGAACTCACCCAGTATCTGGACGGACTAAAAGGAAAAAACATCAACAAAGAAGAAATACTAAGGGTACTCAAAACATGTTTCAACGAAGAAACCCCGGAAGAAGAAGAGACCCACAAAGTAGCAGCAGTACGGATTGAAGAAGAACAAAACGAGGATTTTTAACACAGAGGAATGCCTCAACGTCTACCCCTCTTAGAGTAAGGACAATAAATAATGTAACAACTCGACAAATTCAGATCCCTGTCACTTTGTCCAAAAACTCTCAAAGCATTGAAACAGTAGCCCTAATCGACAGCGGAGCTACAGGAAACTTCATAGACTGCAACCTAGCCAAGAAACAAGGATATCCACTAAAGGAACTAGAACAACACCTCAAGGCACAAAACATGGATGGAACAAGTAACCTGTTATAGAACGATATGACTTTTGGTTCGAGTACGATACGTTGATTCCTTCTCCCCCAGAGTACAGTTCCCTCCCCCGAGAGGATGCTCTGGCCTTTGGTATAGTCTCTATGGGAAGGCTGATCGAG
>JBBPTE010000699.1:0-13102 GCA_038093935.1 Tylopilus cf. pallidocervicolor | reverse complement strand
TTGGGAACAAAGTGACACAGGTCGGATGGGACACGAGCGGTTGAGTTCAAAGCGAGACAGGTGGTCTTCCAATGGGGTTGAGGCTGGTGAGGCCTTGAGAGCAGAACAGCGACTCACGTGGCCCACCCAAATATGGTAAGTGTGGTTTGAACACAGCGCTAAGCACTTGTCTTCCACCATTTCGAGCCCAAGCTCACCTCAGGACCCATTGTGTCGCCTCAAGCCCTACTGCTCGTCCCCACATGTCAAACGGAGCCCGTCTGCCCATCCCACTTTTCTCATGTCAAATCAAGCGCAACCGCTCGTGTCCCATCCCGCCTATGTCAAATCGAGCGCCCCACCTGACTCTTGTCATATTGAGCCTGCCCGCTTGCCTTCCGCCCCCTCCGTGTCCATTTAAGTGGACCGCTTGTTGTCAACTCCCCATTGTGTCAATTCAAGCACGACCGCTTGTAGCTGGCTCCCCATGTCTATTCGAATAGGACTGCTCCACGACCGCCCCCTCCGTCCAAGTTTGAGCAATCCCGCTTGTCCCACAACAGGTATATACCCTTTACCTGTGCCAGGTAACTGTCACATTCGAATAGCCGCCATCCTCGCCCAATTCCGTAGTCGAACTACCTTCGGCATACCATATTATTGGTGAACTACTACTAGTACATATAGATTGTAGACTAAGTAACAAGTGAGAACATCAGTTGAGTGACGTATAAAATGCGGTGTGCACGAGACAAAACGCAGGGCGCGCAAGATCAACCGCGGCGTGCACAAGACGAAATGCGGCACGCGCAAGATCAAACGCGGCGCTCATGAGATCAAGTGGTGCGCGCAAGACCAAACGCGCACCGCGGTGGGAATAAATGTGCAAATATAGCGCCATAATTCCGTGCGTCAGATCAGTGTGCTCCCTCAGCCTTCTGTTGGGAGATGCGGCCGACGAAACACGATTCCGATTCAGTGGGTGTTGTAGGGAGTCAGGCTACCTAACGATTTATGAGTACTCTCCTTTTGGAATTGAGTGTCAAGGGCGTCGGGACTGTCAGTGTTGCGCCATGACAAAGTCATTAGCCTTTTTTAGGATCGCTTGAAACTGCATACCTTACCAGATTCTTTGACAGCAGTGGCTCAGCATCGACGGAGAAATCGTGTTGCTATTCACTTCCACCGCCGTGTGGGCAACATAACTTGCGCCTTGTGACTTTGGTAAAGACACTCTCACACAATGACAGACATACGGGGCCGCGCCACACCTCGGTTCAGTTGATATCCCTTGATCAGGGATGCAAAGGATATACACATTGCAGGGACCATTACGACCTGCGAAGGGTTGGACTTTGAACACCGTGACACAACTCTAACACTCGTAGATCGAGTTTAGCAATTAATTGCAGCATGGCACGCTCTGCATTCGAAAAGGCTTGGCCAAAGCGGCGAGAGCCGGGCATGGGCCTGACGACCAAACCCTGAACTAACCCAAAGATAGCATTATAAATGACTCCATATCTAACCTGGTTGCCGCTTGGCTCGTCCCATCGGCGTTGGTATTATTGTCGGGAAGAAAAAACGAAAAAAGAAATACATGTAGGATTGATATGATGACAACTTGTCATTGAGGTTAACTTATCTGATGGGAGCAGCATTGGATCAAGCAGCGGGTTGAGCAGGACCCACGACTTCTTGTTTAACCCTAGAGAATTTGGCGATGGTAGCATCATCCAGATCGAGGTGGGCTTTTACGAGCTCGTGTGGCACCAAGGCAAGCCACTGGTTCAGCGAAATATCCTCGAACTCGCCTGGAACGGATTGAGGAGACGAAAGAGCTACGGACACGAGCGAGCGTACCTGAGCGGAAGATTTCGAGGAAGTGCAAGGTCGAGTTGCCCGTATTCTCGATGTAGTGGCCTACCATAAAAAGATAGCCTGATCAGTTTGATCCGAGATTCATCCGGAACAAAGGACCAACCGTATGAAGGCGGGATGTATGCAATGTCACCGGGCTAGATTGCCGCCCTCAGTAATCGTTCCACTGATGGGTGTGTGGCTCTCACCTGAAAGTCAAATGTCTGTGCGTTGGCCGACGAGGCATAAACTGTGATGCGAGCGGTACCGGAACTGTATGGCGAGTCAGACTGGAAAGTCGGTACAACAGAAACGACCTTACATGAAGTACGTCCATTCTGGTTCCGTTGGGTGCCACTGTACAACTAGTTAGGGCCATCGGCTCAAGATTGACAGTGCAGAAGTAACTCACGTGGAGTTCCCTGCGCGAGAACAAAGTCAGCGAGACTCCAGAAGTACACTGACGAAGTACACACACCGCATGCCTCCAACTTCCACGGTAACCTCTGCAACACAGATTGTCGTAGATGCAGGGAATAACCGAGTGTCGACGACCTTGTATGAACCGCCAGGCGCCTTAGTGGGGCTCAGCTTGGACATGGGGAATGTATAGTTCAATGGAGTGTTATTCGGGATGACCATGTCGGTATATACATCCTCGGGAGGGGGTGTAGCTAAGAAGAGACACGTCAGAAGAGTTCACAGACCGCAGTGATATCATGATAACATACAAGGGAAGATATATAGTTCCCTGCTGGGGATGTGATCGAACGCGGACGCATCCATCTGGAAATTCTTGGCGATTACTTCCTTCGGAACGTGGGCCAACCAATCCTGTCCAACTGTGAAATTGACGCATAACGGAGTGTGCGGAACACTTACAGTAAGCAAGAAGGTTGAGTCCTCACTGAATGCACCATTATCAAAGACTAGAAGGAACTCTGCGCCATCGGCGGTGGTATTCTTAGCCTGAATACTATGGGGGAACCCAGGTGGGAAGAACCACAAGTCTCCAGGTCCCTGTGGAATCGTCAGGATGGTTGAGGATGTCGTGGAGCATCATAACATACCACGTCCTGAAGGTATATTTGTCCCTGGGGAGTGAGACAGCTGACACGTAGGTAACCCGAGAGCACGTAAGCCCATTCGCCATCTGTGTGCCAGTGCATTTCACTACATGTCTATAAGCATGGAATGTCACGATCAGGTCACAGCGCTCACCGGATAGCACCAGCCTCTAAACGCATATTCACGCCAGCGATAGCAGTGGCGACGGGCATTTGCTTGACTAGAATTATTTAGTACTTCCACCAAAGTATATCTGAGAGTACGAACTATTTTGATTACGAGCCCAGCCACCGCTTTGTATACGATTGTGACTAAGAGAAAACGGCCACTTGAAGTTGTCACTACATGACCGTGCAAGTGAGCGAGATGAAGAAGCGAAAGAATTCTATATACACAGCACCGTTATCCGTGGTTGGTGGGGCGAGCGCATCGGAATTTTCTAGCTGCATCGGGATGTTCTGTGGGCCGAGGATGTCGGCTCCAAGTCCTTCACGAATAGGTTGTGGGTCGACATCAAGCGAGTTCGCCGTCCATAGCCAGTAGTTTGGATCATCACTGGCGTAGGGTACAGTGGGAGTTGCTGCAGGTGCAGAAGAGGATGCTGAGGGGTTGGATTGAGCGACGGCTGAAGCAATGACAGCTAATGAAGAAAGGAGAGACCACGAGTGCATCGTTCCTACTGTGAGCACTAGGCGAACGGGGGTAGACAAAATTTACACAGAGAAACGACTTACCTCTAGTGTGCCTCTTTTATACAGTAAGACTAGGGTGAGGGTTGGCATTGATTGGAGGCAGGGTCGAATAATTCATGTTACGGCATTTACTAGACCCGCAGAAACACCTTTTGGAGGACATACCGGTCTCCGAATCTGGAAATGCCCAATGCCATTCAACCAATGGGAAGGCCTACTTGATTGCGAAGGTGTTCAAGTTTGTTGGACTCGCGCCGTTCATTTCAGCCACATCTTGGTATGACACATTCCCGCTTTTTATCACGTCACGCGTTGCGGAACGAAAAATATGGCCACCGTAAACGGAAGCTTATTTGAAAAACGGGCCATCCTTGACCAGAATTCAGCCGCATTGATCTCCCATATATGTGCTCGCTTTCAAAGGCCTTTCGTTTTTCGTGTGCTATCTATTCTGGGCAACTTATCAATAGCATCTCCTTAGGCTACGGACTCGCTGGATTTATTGAATGTCAGTGAAGGTAACAAACCTCATTTCCATGCTTCATAGCTGTGATTCAGTGAGGACAAGTGCCCTGACTTACTTCCCGTGGTGAGCACGACTTCACTTGAAACTCGTTTCAGTCTAAAGGTCTTATGCCGGTAGAAGGGCTAAGAATAACTTACAGCGTCCATCAAGCACACTAATCTCCACTGGTCAGACCTGCAGAGGTGACAGTACAACAAGGGCTACGAATCGTCTCAAAGACTTCCCGGTCCATTGTTTCGCGTAAAATCTTCCCTGCGGCACAGTATGGCCTGTTCAAGAAGCATACCGAGCATTTCCTCGTAGTGTACAGTTTGCTTGTTTTTGGGCGAATAATTTCAATGAATTATGAAGAAGTACGTCCTGCACATAAGCAGAAACACCCCGGAGAGACGATTCTCACTCAGTTCGGTGTGCGTTGACATCGTCCATCGGGCTGATCTGAGGCCACAAGGTGAGACAGCTACACAGTCATTCTGTACGTTTCACGTCTTTTTGATGAAGTTCCTTTGGAACTGGTGGGATTTGTGCAACGGGTTGAAACACGTAGGCACGGCGTGGCTGACGATTACACGGCATGATGGCTGTTATATCTTTCTTAGACTGATCGGAAAGTGGATGACTCCGTCTGTCTCTTAATACCGGTTTCACAAGAATGTCATCTGTTCTAAAAATGATTTCAACGGTTGGTTTTCCGAAGATGAGAGTCGATTTGCAAACTCACCGATGGAAGCCTCACGATCGTGACTCCTGGCTTGCTATCTGTGGGTTCCGTGATAAATTGAGATGGGAAAACTAGGTCTTTGTTAAAACGAGTCCATCCATACCACAACGGCCCTGCTTTCGAATACGACCGACCTCTACGCGGAGTCGGAACATTGTTGGACTTGAGTTGTCAAGATTGTATCTCCCCGTGAATAAGCAGTTCATTTGGAATGTGGCGCAAAAGGCGGCAGACGATGAAATCGTTCTTGTGATATGTACTATTCAACATCCGCATCAACTTCATTAGCACGGAGACGGGGGAAGGAGATCTCGGGGACTTGTGACTAGAATAATCCATGAATCGCATAAACCGTGCATGAATACCGGTGAATATAGAATGAGAGTTGCACAAACCTATCGGGGTCAGCGTAATGATGGGGAATTTTGTGCATACTCAGCTATTAGATATGACGTCACGCAAACCTACAGGAGCACCCGATGCGTGCACAGGAGACCAAGGCTTCCTTGTCTGTAGCACCCGAAATTAGTTACAGCAGATGGCGCCGTAGTCCGGGTGTTCTATTCTAAGAGTCACATCGTTTTCTTGTTTTGTTTCCGAGGACCGCCAGTCATCCCTGAGAAGGCATCGCCCGGGAAGTGGATTGGATGGCGGTGCGAGTTATAGTTGCTCCGGTCACTTCAGCCCTCGGAAGAAGTCTGCATCGTGATGGAGTGTCTCGTACAGGAGATGTAGCCAGGCAAGAAAGCTAAACGTGTTTGGTTTTCCAGTACATTCAATGTTGGGGTTGCTGACGTAATGTTTCCACGCGCGCGAATTTTCTTGCGGCAAGCCTGCAGCGAGGCGTTGACCATCACCTTGACGTCCAGCACGGGCTGTTGGCTTGCCAAAGGGTACGTCTCTTCTGGTGTTCTGTCTAGCGTCGAAATGGCGCTCATCATGTCAGGTTTCGTCTAGGTAGACAACCGTCACCGATAATCAAAGATGGCTTCTGGATATGCCTCTCCTCCTTTGCAGGAAAGCGATGGCCCACAACCCCACCCTTATATTCACGACCCCATACTGTATATCTCCAATCTGCCTCCTTATGTTACGGATGAGAATCTCGCGCTTGCTTTCCAGTCTTGTGCACCCTTCAGACCTAATATTCCACGCGACGGGACCAACCGCCCCCTCTCTGGAACGATCGAATTCAAGTTCCTCGAGAAAGGTGTGATCATTCATCGCGTGTGATGTCTTGGCTTGAGTCGTCAACATTTCTTTCATAGCCGAAAAGGCCTTGGCCACTTTGCAGTCACGTCCCATCCAAGGACTTCAGCCGCCCGTTCTTCTCGTTCTCTCACCCTATCCCCCAACCTCGCCACCCACATCGCTTCCGCCTCCTTCCGCGTTACCACGTCTCGTGAAGCATCTTCCGGTTGGCTTCTCCGATAGCCAGTTATATGACCTCTTCCGACCGTTCGGCGCTCTCGCATCAGTTCGCACGCAGACCGGATTTGGAAGTGATACCGGAGTTGTAGAATTTTGGCGCGAAGAGGATGGGCGCATAGCCGAAGAGGCGATGCATTGTGTTGAAGTAGAGGGTCAGAACATTGCTGTCACAATATACCAGGGCAGGCGGACTAGTGGCAGCGCCACCGAGTTTAGTGCTCATGCTCCCACTTTCGTACCTTCCGGCTCTGTGTATCCTTATCCCACACAGGTAACGCATTTTTCTCATTTAACTTTCTACCAGCTAATATGATATCTACAGTATTCCCCTCCCCGCGCCCATCCATTCGCTACTCCACCCCGTGGCCCTGTCTTCGTCCATGGCCCAGGACAACAAGTTCAACTCGCACCTCTGTCTGGACCTGGTTCGAACAGTCACAGTGGTCTAATAGACCCATGTAATCTATTCTGCAAGGTGACTCCTGAATTCTGACCATGTCTTCATGGTATTTATTCTTTCAATTAGAATCTGGACCCTGAGATTGATTCGAATGGACTTTTTACCCATTTCCGTCAGGTAAATACTCGCTCTCTTGAGGTGTGGTTTCTTATACCAACAATAAATTAGTTTGGTCAAATTGTCAGGTATATCGCGTCTATTATTACATATCTCATTTTTGATCGTTGCTCAGTGCACGAGTAATGCGCAATGAAAATGGCGAGAGTCGCGGGTTCGGCTTTGTCTCCTTCCAAACACCCGATCAAGGTTGGCATCAGATCTTGTCAGTGTCCGATCGCTAATCGCCTTTTTCAGCCGCCGCCGCAATGCATGCCATGAACGGTATGCTTCTTGGCTCCAAGCAGCTTGTTGTCAGGTTACACGAGCCCAAGCAATTACGTCAGGAGAAGTTGGCTCAACGTTTCGGTCATAATGGTCACCCACGGAGTGCCAGTGGTGCCACGAGTCCGACTGCAAGCGAGGGTGGTGAGAGCTATATCGGTTTCTCCAGTCCACGTCACCCCTCCTCGGTGCTTGGCTCTCCTGTCATTGGAGTCGATCGCCCCGACAGGGGTAGAAGAGGTTCTGGTAGTTATTATAATGTGGGTATATATCAGGTCGGTTTCAGCTTGGTCTTACATGTTTTAGGCTGCGCTTTCTGGTACCCTCAATCTCCCTATGCGTTACGATGACCTTGCAGCTCTCTCACCTGTTGTCAGAAAGGAAGTGCTCACGGGTGAATTGAGTAGACGCATCAGAGCGACCGAGAGCATCCCAGCGAATGAACTTGATGCAGTTGTCGAGTCTCTTGTGGGCCTATCTCTGAGCGAAGTAGTGGCGGGTATTCACGACCCTTTGAAGCTTGCGGACCAAGTTACGAGTGCGCGCGCTGCCTTGAAGCCCAAAACACCGTCTCCTGCCAAGTCACCATCGCCCGCGAACTCGCAAGACTCCCGTCTGTTGGACCCGAGCCAATTGGCTGCGACGGCTTCGGCTCCAGAACACCCATCAACACCCATTTCCATTTCTGCGTCTTTGTCTACCCCACCACGCACTTCCTCGCCTTCTGGTTCCGTTCCGCCCACCTCCGAGAGGGATCGTATGGCTGTTGCCGTCGCCAAGCTTGAATCGTCTAGGCAAACTGAGCTTGTGGAATTGCTCATGAGTCTACCAAAGCGCGAGAGAGCGATGTGTCTTTTCAACGTCGAAGTGCTTAGAGTCAAGATCGCGGACGCCAAGATGGTCCTGGATAGTTCTGAGGGAGAAGACGAGCCCAAGTCCGATCCATCACCCGTGCCAGTGCCCGCTACGCCCCAGGCGAAGAGGGCTTCTACAGCCCCGCTCGAAGACTCGCCACAGACTCCTGCTCTGTCGTCACGCGGACCATCTGCAGCATCGTCTCCGGTACCTGTGACCCCGAGCTCGTCCACCCACACGATCGCCTCTTTGGCGCGTCTACCCGCGGCAGAGATCATCAAACTCGCGAGCTCATCTTCGGCGACTGGTCTTCCGTTACCCAAGGCTGATCCATTAGTCGTGAGGGCGACCGACGAGTTTGTCGACGGACTCATCGACAAGCCTATACAGGTCCAAAAACAGCAACTCGGTGACAAACTGTACGTACCTTTTTCTCTCCTACGCTTCCTGTGGGCACTCATTTGAGTTGCCTTTCAGGTTCCGAGCCATTAAGTCGTATGGCATCAAAGGCGCGGTAAGTCACGTGTCGAGTTATGGTTGGATGCGCTGTTGACCATGGTTACTCTAGCCCAAATTGACCATTGCATTGTTGGATCAGGACGATCTTCGAGCGCTCGCGCATCTTATGAACAGCTACCCCTCTGTGTTGAAGGAGAAGGCGCTGCTCGTGCAGGCATCGCAAGGCGGCAAGTGAACATAAACGGACGTCGTTTCCTCTTTCTTCATTCCTCGCTGGACCACAAGAAGGGTCGTGTGCGTGTCTGTTACCGCTTCTAACTCCCCGATCTACGCAGAACTTGGTCAAGCGTCATGATGAGACGCTGTTCTCCTTAATTCTTGTTTGACCATCATCGTCTTTCCTCTCCCTCTCTCCTTGTTCCCCCTTTTCTTGCAAATCTACCCCCCCCCTTTACCCCACTTCGTGGAAAGTACCTCTTATCCTATCCCGCGTGCTTGCTCTCCTTGACTGATTACATCTCTATACGATCATCTGCTATCCTGGATTGACGCCGACGTCTTCTTTCCCGGAATCGTTGAACCCATTTATTCCTTTCCCCCTTCCCATTTTCACGCTTGTGCATCTGTTTACGACCCTGTTTACGACCCTCCTCGAACGTGACTACGACTCTCGTGTTTCTCCTCCTTTTACCTCTGCTCTACATTCTTTTTTCCCCCCAAAGCACCCCTACGGGCCGATGAAATCATGGCGATGATTTGAACATCTGATGTCGTGTGATGCTTGCATGAATGGATGAATTTGGTGATGGAGTGATGATTGATCACGTTCTTTCGTTGAAGGATTCGGTCCTGACGTGGATCTTTGGAATACAAGATGGTTGACGTTGGCAACTACTAATACGGGAGGGACATAGTGTACAGTGTACATGCAAAGAGTGGTAGAAGCGTCCTTCTTGTCCCACTCGGGACACGAGCGGAAGGGGGAAAACAAGACCAGACTCGTCCATAAAAAAGTAAGAAAATACAACATAGATCCATACGGCTGGCCACT
Organism: Tylopilus cf. pallidocervicolor; assembly: GCA_038093935.1. Taxonomy (NCBI): domain Eukaryota; kingdom Fungi; phylum Basidiomycota; class Agaricomycetes; order Boletales; family Boletaceae; genus Tylopilus; species Tylopilus cf. pallidocervicolor. The sequence continues at coordinate 3,619 of JBBPTE010000699.1, read as the reverse complement.
GATCCAGGGTATATCCTTGGTACTCCTCGGTCTTTATGGCATGTATCGGAATCCAGGGGCCTGCACACACGTTCAGGATTTGGTTCTGGAAGGGGGAACGAGACTGGGAGGGGGACGTACTTCATCGGCGAGCTCGGACGTGTCCACAGGCGCGTCGCGATCGGGTTCGCCGTAGAGTGCGTTGCGACGGGCGTTTTCCCGTCGGTACGAGATCTAATGGGTGCACCGGTCAGTATCAACAAGGACGTTAAACGGAGGTGAACGAGACGGGACAACGTACGGTGAGAATGAGGGCCGACAATGCAGCCAAAAACATGAGGGCGCCGGATACTGTGTAGCAGAATCAGTATCCTCGAACCTCTTTTCCCGGGAAGGGTGAGCTCACCTCCGAACCCGCGTCTGGTAGAGACATCGCCCAGTCAATACGATCGGGAAAAAAAAAGGAGGGACGGGCGACGACGTACGAATAAGCCGGGCCTTCGGTGAGAGGGTACAGGTGTGATCCCAGAATGCTCCCCGCTTGCCCAATCGCGCCAAAGAGAGGCATCCCTGCTGCGCGCTTTGTTTCTGACCCCAAGTTATGTGTGACTGGGAGAAAGAGTGTCATCGATCAGCGACGTTTCGCGGATCCACAGTGGGCTATGGAACAGAACGTGGGGTACTTACACCACGCGAGAATGAGACCAAGACTGGCATACGTGCCCGCAGCGACGCAAAACGTGGCGAGATACCGGACGTGAACGTGTGGCTGCGAGACGACTAAAAGAATCCTAGTTACATGTTGAGATGAGAAGCGGTTTGGTGCAGAACGAAATATGTCGACACTGACATGTAACCGATTCCACCCAAGGCACACCCAGCAACGATCATATGCCCACGGCTCTGGATTCTGTCCGAGGTATAGCATGCAGTCATCAAGACCGTGGCAGCGACTGCATAAGGGGGGACGGTCATAAGCTGCGATATCGCAGGTGCTGGAGATATTGGTGAGCCTCTTTTTATAAGGTATGGGGGAAGGACATACAATGTCCCATCGTTTCTATGATGGTAGGTAGAAAAGCGGACAATGAGCCGAGCGCACAGTTTAACCCAAAGTAAATGATCCCAGCGACGTATACCTAAGCCCGAGATTAGCTGTGGCACAGTGGTGCGTGGCGAAGAAAAGCTTGCCCTCCAGTCCAGAAACGCAGCAATGACATGTCCTGGATTCAGAGCAGTCGATTAAAGGTGTCTTGGAGAAGGTACGGAGACGTACTTAGATTCACTGTTGCTCCAGTGTCACCCTTCGTGCCTCTATTCATACGTGCTATAGCCAATTTGCGCTCGGAATGCGTCAAGAAACTGGTCGACTCCGGTCGTCCTGGTAAGAGAAACAAACACAACACTCCAAGAAGTATCGTCGGAACACCCTGTTGCAAGTTCGTAAGGAGGTCGGATAGGAGCTAAGGGCGGACCCGCCTCTATAATGAACAACAACCGCCAATTCGCAATGAATATCTTGACATGTTGAATCCCATAGGCAAGCAGACCACCGAATGCACCAGCAACAGCAGCAAAACCAAACCAAGATGCGATCCGAGTTCCGTATTCAGCTTTGGTATAATAGAACGCTTGGGTGAAATGATGTCAACGAGGAACCGCCTGCAATACAAATAGAAAGACGTACAATAATATAATACAACTGAGGGACCGAACGCTGCCTCGAAGATGCCGAGTCCCAATCGGGAAATAAGAAGGCTCTCAAAGTTGCTCGCAGTCGCCTGTCAAGATTACAAAACCAGCCAAGTGAGGCCCCGAAAATAACTTACCATCGACGTGGAACAAAATCCCCATAGAATAGCCGAACAGCCAATCCAAATGCGGGGATTATAACACTTGGAGAGAACGGTGGCTGGGACTTGGCACAAAATCTAATCACCGGCACGTGAGCATACAAGCACTGGAGCAGTGGGCCTGGACACGGACATAGGGTATGAAAAAGATGGCAACCAGCCAATCAAAGAGAACACCAGTAGGGTCCCCTCCGAGTACGTCCTCAGGCAATCCTTGGAGACGTGCGTTTCCCAAGTTGGACCGATCCAAGTCTCGATGAGCATGCTCGTCAGACGGCACGCGACCAGCTCTTGACGATGTCCAAAGTACTCACAAGCAAACAAGTACATGACGCAAGTGATGGGTAAAATCCGTCCATCGAGCTTGCGCAAGAGTCGCCTCTCAGCCATGTCCGGATCCAGTGGGATCAATGGGTCATCTTCGTGGGCCTCTTGATAGCTAGGTGCATCTGAGGGCGAAAGGAGGCCCGAGTCGGCGCGCTTCGAAAGCATTTCTGTGGTGGATTAGCCCTGGGAGTGCACTTGGACGGTGCACAACGACAGAAACCCTGAAGCGAGCTGAGTTCCGGTATATACCTACCGTCGGGAGAGCCAAATGACGCCGATGCTATTTTCTACCTACTGTACCTCGAAGCAGACCAATCACTAATCAGATAACCGTATCCGGGGTAGCCGAAATATCTCGAAGGTGATTGGTTGGACATTCGAATACTTGGAGTTCTGTTCGGGTGCCTGGAGTCCTGGATGACATGTAAGCAGTAGTGAACGGTGGTGCCGGGTCACAAAGGTGTCAGCTCCGACTCTTCCGGTCTCGTCATTGGGGCTCTAGGTGGGCCACGTAGTCTGTAGCTACGGCACCGGGTATCCACATGACTCCGGAATGGTTATATAGTGAACAAGTCGATGGCTGCTATTATTCCATATATACTGGTTCGAGTGATGGCACAGATGGCCCGGTAATGAAAAAACTACTCGACCCGCTGGCACTGTTGCAATGTACGCCATTGACATGTGCATCCATATGATGGTGGAGTAGTAAGACCACAAAGGTTCACATGACATGGAGCACACGTGTTGGCACCGAAAGAGCTACAAAGAGGTCTCTCGGGTATGTCACTGTCTGCTCGACGATACGCCCCGTCGGATACGACCTCGAGTCCGGAGGGCACCTTGTAGGAGCACGCACGGCTCGAATTGGCCAGTGCAGTCGTTGAAACGTTGACAGGTCTCGGAACTTGAATCGTCGGCCATTTTTCGGTCCGACACTCCGAATAGGCTTGTCAACATCAGGAAATTGGTGAGAGAAAGATAAACCTTTATATAGCCATGACATGAATGATAATCCATTATCTGGTATTATTCGGTATTATCTATGGATTATCATTTGCATCATGGCTATATAAAGGTTTATCCTTCCCTTACCGGTTTTGATTGCAACCGTGATGGGCCAACGAGGGAGGTCCGATTACTACGTGTTGTTGGGAGTTTTTGTCGTGTGCTGATCGTATCGATCTACCCGTATTACAAAGTGGCCCCGAGACCTAGTTGCCACCGTATCACAATTTGTGATATTGCACACTTGTCACATTAGCTAGTCAACTCGCTCAAGAATGCGTCTATTCTCCACAGCGGCTCCGTGTTGAACGTTGAAGGAGACCTCTATTCCGAGGTCGGACCTTTTTGTCAACACTTTGTTGGTATTGTGGGAAGACAAGGTGCATCATGACCCTCGACAATCAACGTGATCAACCATTCATTTCGTGCGATCTCGGACCTCTTCTCCGTCT
>JBBPTE010000696.1:0-13120 GCA_038093935.1 Tylopilus cf. pallidocervicolor | reverse complement strand
CCCCCAAATCAATACACGATGCTTGAACGAAGCAAGGAGATAACATTGACAACGGCACATATATCGCAAGGTCAAGCAAGCCTCCGTACGTGTCTCTTTCCCACCTACTACACGATTCGTTCCAGTACCCAACGCTGGCTTGGCACGTTCTATCCTCATGAGGACGGACTGCTGTATGTCTTGCGCAAGCTGTTGGATCTACAGCTGTCATGACAGGAATGCGCTGCCAGGTGTCTCCTTGTTGTTACGTCAGTGGCTTGTATTCTATTAGACATTCTTCTAAACAATGTCAGTGGTAGTCAAGCCACCGTGACTGGCAGACTCGACATTAATACCCACGTAGTAGGCATCTTTCGTGGTATCGATGCTGACCCTCATGAGATTGCGTGCGGAGCTGGCGAAGAGACCCGAGACGGCTTTGGTCCAAGGGTCAGAGAGATTATTGTTCCATGTGAATCAAAACAGGTATTCGTGGCTGAGTGCCAGTAAAAAATAACTCCTCGAGAACTTCGCGTCGCCGAAAAGTCTTGTCGCCAAGATCGCAAAATCAGCATCAAGTTAAAGGTTCCCCGAGCAGCTTGCAGCGAGTTCCTGTCCTAATCCTTCATATATGAAGACGAGAAGTTTGAGGTCAACCAAGCGCTGGTTAGCCAAGGATAGGATGAAGACGTAGCATATTTACATTGCGTCCTCAAGCTACGAGTGCTCATCGCGCGAATGGCCCACTCATGGTGAAGACTTCAGCCCAAAGTTTGAATCCTACCTCATTTTGTAAAGCCAGACCTATCGATAAATCTCGGTATGAAACGTTGCATGCTCTACAAAATAACAGTGAGGTTTGTCATACATTTTAGCCAAACTTGTGCAGTACAGGGAGCTCCTCAGGGTCCATGTGCGTCATTTGCGGGGATGGTTTCCATCCAGTCCTTCACTTTGGATCGGCCTGCTTCCTGTGCCGTCTGTTCCTCCTCCTCCATCCGCTCATCTTGCAATCTAGCTGCGTCTTGCGGGGTAATTCCCCTCAAAAACATCATGGCCAGGTTCATCTTATCCATCGCGTCAGCCATCGCTTTCCCTTTCTCAGTGGGAAAATAATCAGGGTTGTTATCGTCATCGTCATCCCAGTCAGAAGAGCCTAGATCTGAATTGTCACGAATTAGAGGTGGGAAGGCCGGAATAGACACGTAATGGTCTTGAGAGTAGTCCTCTACCACTTTCTTGATGGGATCAATCGCCCAGCGCTTGTAAGCGGTGACCCCGTAGACGAAATCAAGAATGATGGCTGGCGGGAGATGTTTGGCGTCTGGAGAGAACAATGCATCCACATTCAACCCTACTGCGCATGCCTGAGAAGGAAGGGGGTGTCCACTGGCCGCCTCGTCGATTAAAAACCTGATCGCATTCGAATCATACCCTGGTTGCTTCTTGAGCTGGTGTAGCGTGATGTAACTTTCGCAAGGAGAACCTCGTTCAATTCTCGGTATGTCGGTGGGATCCATTGCAAAGTTAGGGGTCTAAACACAAATGCATATTAAAAACCGTCAAAATATGAAACGACAAAGTGCTGTACCTTCAAGAAAGCCAAATATCCATGTGATAATTTCATATGCAGGGACATGCTTAAAAGTATTCCATTCTCAGTGGCATTAATGTCCGAAATGAAGGGTTGTGGTTGTGTGTCATCATAACACCGGGTGCGATTTCTGATAACCGATTCGATGTACTTGAAATCAATGTCAGTGAGAATCACATCAAATGATTACAGATAGGCTTACCGCATCGCCTTTCATATAGGGGATTAGGTGCGTTGCTTGACAAAAGGACTGCCGCATCCCTTGTGATAACGCAGTGTCCTCCAGCCTGTCGCACGACATCCTGTCTGAAATGGGGTCTACCTCCACCAGTTGACACCTCGGAGGACGTCCTGCGGGCGCTTAAACCTTTTGGGTCTACAAAGACAAGTTCAAATCCGTCTGGAAGAATGTGCGTAAGTTGGAGTGAGCAATGCTCCAAATAAATTTTACCTTGTGGTGTATGGTAATATTTGTCGTGGTCTAACAGCAACGAGGGGCTCTCGTAGTCGAGCGGTGGTCCATTCGGCACTGCAGAAAGATCCCCCCGCGCTCCGCAAATACTGAAGCAAACAAAGCGGATCCATTTGAAAGGACGAGTAGAGAGCCTTCCAACATCACTTTCGGGGATGGAGAGGAAGGCGGTTTGATCGCCATGGACATCCAAGTAGATTTCGGCGCAGCGGTCGTTCGGTGAGGGGTCCATATTGAGCTCCACTCGTTAACAAGTTGCTTCACTGAAAGGAACTGGGATACAGGATTATAGCTAGCATGTTTATAATCTTTTATAGCCCTGGCACCCTGTTTCAGTACTATGTCGTCAGAGCTCGAATGTGACGTCACCAGTCGCTCAGCTTGCCTCGATAGGTCATCGTAAGGTCAAAAAGTGGCTGTGCAAACTGGTGAAACAGAGCCACCGTTTCTGGCATCAGCCTCGTCGTCATGCCCGAGTATCCACCCGATGACCGTTCCAGTTATCGCTCTGAACGTCACCATAGACGCAGAGGTGAGCGTCATTCTTTATCTTAACATATTCGTAACTCACTTGAAATCATTCTCTTGGTCGTCCCACTCGCGCAATGCATCTGGATGGCTGACTACCGAAAAAAAAAAAACGAAAAACACGACTTTGGAATTGACACGGTTAGCACGGGACAGGGGAAATAGCAGATCTCGCTCTCCTATGCGAACCATCCATCGACATGATAGAGACGAGGAAGGATATAGTCACAGACACCCAAGGCGCTCCAGGTCTCCCAGGCCCCATCCCGCTCACAGATACAGAACGGAACAAACGGAGGTTGGCTCACGTCCCGTATTATATCATGCAATGTTCATATTCGTATCCAGAGGCGGGACAACCACCATCACCGTACTCGCGAGGAATCCGCAGCGCCAAGTCGCAGCAGAGGTCGTAGTGTTGTACGTCTTTGCAATTTCTATTAGAATCGGATCACTGACCTGAAAAGGTGTATGTATGACACGTCATAGACCCCTCGAGGCCATCACAGCGACAGTCCTTACTCGTCGGCTTCATCTTCCTCGATTGGGTCTCAGCGCCCTGCGAAACGCAGCCACCACGGATCCAGATCTCGTTCGCGCTCATATGAACGAGGCAACACTCGCCACCATTTGCGGTCACGATCGCGTAGCCGTGAGAGGGAACGGCGTAAATTGAAACACAGGGAAAAGGAAGGACAAGGACAAGAAAAGGCGCAACAAAGACAAAGAGAAGAAGAAGGACAAGGATGAGAAACGCAGTGTTTTGACGGGAAAAAAGGTACGTCGGTTCCACCACTAATGATCTTAACATTCATCATCTGTCCAGATCAAACTGAAGGTCCACAAGGATTCGAAAGACTTGGAGATGGATGCCAACAGGGAGGACCTATTGGAATTCTTGAACTCGGCATATGAGTAATTATGTGGACATATGTCACTTGTTTCTATCGTCTGTCTATGCTGTTATATGGATATTGAGAACACGGCGAGCTCTTTTCCTGATCACGGTCACTCACCATTATTACCTTGTAGACTCGCGGTCGGAACTGGATGTGTGCTTCTGGTGCGTGTTTACTTCCAATATAAGGAAGATTGGAATGGTCTTGGTTTGGACGTGGGCCATACAAAGAGTGATATATCCTACTCCCGTTGTTCCTAGACTTCTTGACGTCCCTGTCGGCATTAAAGGGGTGATTGAAACCCGATAACCTTCCGCATCCTCCTTTGGTTTCCGTCACGGAGCTACCGATCGGTACCTTGCAGAATTCTATGAGCCGTGTTCCTTTCACCGTAGGATGGTAGTCTGGTGACCAGCCCGCTATGAGGCTGCCACGATCCTGCGGATCTGAGTCGAACCGTCGGGCTGGTCACCAGACTAGTACCTAGGATGGTTATAAGTAGTAGCGGATTACTGCGTCCTAGGTACTTCACAACCATTCTCTTCCTCTAGATCAGGAATTCTAGGGATTCTACAGCGCCCTACGGATGATGGGAGTCACTTATTGATTCCAACACCGTCCTCTTAGCAGTATGTTGTCCTATTCCCTCATTGAACTTACTTGAGAACTCGATCCCGCAGAATACCGTGTTTGATGACATGGTCGGTCCCGTCACGAATGTCGTTTATCACCTCGAGGAACGCTCCAATGATAATGGGCGCTGCATAATCATGGACACAAGAGCTGAAAAGGATGTCCTGCCGTCACCCCACAGCGCGCGTGACTCTGTACAGGAATACGGAGGTGGTGTTGCGATTGTCTACGATGGGATTATCTACTTTTCCAATGATTCTGGAGATCCTTCTAACCCTGACAATGGCATCTACGCAATCAACGTAAAGGATGACCTTACCCTACCGTTATTCGACGGATCACTCCTGGTCGATCCCATTCCTTCGAAGCCGTAACGTCCAGAATCCAGCTCTGTACGCTTCCGGACAGTTTAATACTGTCCTGTTGCACTGTAGAAGGAAGTCCCGTGTAGGAGTGAGGCAGGGGGCGGTGCGACTTGTGCGATTTCTACTTTGCCATCTTATCTGAGCTGGCGAGCTGGCCCGCGTTATGTGCTCACATGAAACTGCAAACATATTTAGTTTCGATGCGAGGTTCATATTTCTATAAAATAATCCACATTGAATGTAGTATCTCAAGGTAGTTCCACTTCTCTCTTCATTGAAGTTAGATCTTATGTTTGCTGCTTTGACATCTACAACAAAACTCAGCTTGCAACGTGTTCTAAGACCCAGCGCTGATCTTGGTTATTCTGTTGCCAGAATAACTTGTCAGCATTGCCACTGTTACCAGGTCAAACAACTACACTTACGCTGTGACCTCGAGCGTGAAGTATGACTTGTCTCTAAATAAGAACAGGAATCAGACTACCCACAACATGTCGAACATCGATTAGCTTACATGTTGCCAATGGTATCCGACCTGAAGAACCATCCCATCAAAGGTGTTTCCAATTCTGTCTCGAAATTGAGGGAATGACATAGGCAAAGAGGCAAGAAAACCGACAAGAATGCGTCCCCTCTAGGTTCGAAGCTCCAAGTCGCAACACCTTGACCAACGTATAATGCATTGTCATCAGAGCTGAACAATAGACCTGCGTTGCCCTTGATGGCATAGGCTCTATCCCCAGAACGTGAAATGGTCCACTGCGAACCGGTCATTTAACCCACACTCATACAGAAAATGGGAGTGATGACTGACAATTTGGGAAGCACTCAATTGATCGAGCGGTTGAGTGGTAACTGAGCCGCTTATGGTGAGGTATAGATCGCCAGTGACACTTTTTATGCGGTAAGTACCATCCAGAATGCGTTGTGGAGTAACGTGTGTTCGAGGGCAATCGTTCAATGTCCTCGACTCATCTGATTTGAGTTTCAGTTCAGTAAAACGTAACTTGGATGCTGAAGGAACGCACTAGACTGTACCTCCAATGCAAGAAGTCTGCTACGAAGAACTTCAATTTCCGACTGAAGGTCAGACATGCCACCATCCCGCAATCGTTCGTCAGCATTTTGACCAACAAGACATGACAGAGGGATGATATCATGAAGATCGTACAAGGTAAGTATTCCGTTGTGGCCACCAGTCGCGAGATTGTTATTATTCGGTGATAACGCAATTGAACATAAAGCCTGAGGGTGGTCGAAGACAGGTCCGAACTGTGCGTTCGTTGAGGTATCCCAGAACGTGAGAGAACAGCCAGTGAAGGAAGCAATGAATCTATTGTTTCTGGGAAGGGCGATACCTGTCCAACCGACGCCCGCCTTGCTGGGGATTATCCATTCGGAAAGGAAGGTACCGGTGTCGACGTATATGTGTCTAAGTACGTTTTTGGACAACGCGAAGATGTGCTGGGAATCGCTAGACCAGGCGATGGGACTGATTCCGTATAACGCGACCGAAACGATTCTAAGGGACTGGAAGCTGTTCACATCGTAAATATGCAACGCGTTCTGGCTAGTCGTCACGGCGATGGCGATACGATTGCCGTCGGGGGAGAATTTTACAGATGCTACGGCTTCGGTGTGGGAGAGTAGACCGATGATACGGGTCCCAGTTAAGATGTCCCAGAGCATTGCGGACTTGTCTCTCGACCCGGTTGCAAATCTGGTGGAGTTGGGGGACACATCGATTGTATCCACCAGATTCGAATGCCACCCGCTTACCGTGATGGCATTTTGACGAGTTCTTCTGTTCCATATAATGGCCACTCCGTCCCCGCCAGTGACGATCCAGTTACCATCACCTGAAAGAGCAATAGCCGTGACACGACCGCTCGCTGTGAGTCGTTGTTCTTCAACCTCCCTGCCATCCTCTATGCGCCATTGTCGGATTACCCCGTCGTCGCCACCACTTAGAAGATGCTTGCCATCTTCTAGGAAAACGAGCGAACGTACGTTGCTACCTACGCCTGCGTTGATTGTTCTCAGGTCGTCTGAATGAACGGTCAGTATCAATCTATATCATAGTATGTGCACTCACTCATTCTTCAACGACAGCTTCAACCTGTTCACAGTAAAGAGGTTGATGTGCGGTACCAAAGGAACACGTGTATCCTTATCATATTAATCAGTTCTCCCATTTCCGGTATACTTCCGGACACTTGATCTCGTCGTGCTTCACCATATAAGATTGTGTGTATGTTTTTTTTTCTGCATCAATGAACACAGTACCCGGCAACTGGTTGTGCCATCCAGGATTTTGGCCTGTGCCGTGCTCATTGCACTGCACTCTGGAGCATATGTCTTGCGCTCAGCTGAACACATTGCAAACATATTCATGATCAGGGGTGTTTAGTGACAAAGACCGCGACAATCAGTCGACTCTCATAGACCGAAGGAAAGAAAGCGCCAGAGTTACATAACAATACCATTGTTATACACAGACACAAACAATCATACATCATCATAGATCTAGCAATCAAAACGAACATGTGAGGCCCGTCTTGAGTCTAGTCCTGCATTTTTACATTTATCCAATGACTTAGTTCACAACAGGTTCCAAGACCCATCGCTGATTTTGGCTATTCTGTGTCAGGAATGACAAGTTAGCATTAAAAGAGACTGCATGATTTAACCAGCCGTACGCACATCGCGAGGACGAACCGAGACCTAAATATAAGTAAGAACGATCGTTAGACACATAACCTCTATAAAATTGACTAGCTTACGCTTCGGCGATCTGGTTCGACATGCAGAACGGTCGCGTTATTAGTGTTTCCCATCCTATTGTGATATAAGCAACAATGGCACGAAAAGGCACAGAAACATACACGAATGCATCTCCCCTAGCTTCAAAGGCCCATATAGTAACGCCTTGACCGACGACTAATGCAGTGCCACTCCAGACGCTCAGCGACAGACCCAACTTGCCCTTTATAACATAGGCTCCATCGCCAGCAAGAATGACAGACCACTGTAAACCAGTCATTTAACACCACCATATGAAGAAAGAAGTGACAATTTACTGTTTGAGAAACATTGGATGAGTTCAATGGTTGAACAATAACCGTACTACCTCCGTCTGCGCCTGTGAGGAACAGATCGCCGCTGTGGCTTTTTATGCGGTAAGTACCATCCGGAATGCGCTGTGGAGTGAGCTGTGCTCGAGGACGATGCTTGGTGCTCGACCCGTCTAACTCGAGGTTTTAGTTTTGCATACAGTGAAACGTAAATGAGATAAACGGAGTACGTACTACACTGCAATTCTAGTGCACGAAGTCTGCTACGGAGAACCTCGACTTCGTTTCCTCCAGCAAGATAGGACAATGGGATGATATGGTGGAGGTTACGAATAGTGATTGCTCCATCGTGGGTGCCGGTTGCGAGATAGTTATTGCCTGGAGACAGCGCAATGGAACACACAGCCTGCGGGTGATCAAATACAGGTCCGAACTGCGCACGTGTGGAAGGATCCCAGAATGTGAGAGAACTACCAATGGCGGAAGCGATAAATCCGCCATTCCTGGGCATGGTGATGTTCGTCCACCCAACACCCGTCTGACCGGGAATTATCCATTCTGACAGGAAGATGGCCGTCTCAGTGCATATGTGCCTAAGCACGCTTCTGGATAACGCGAAGATGTGTTGGGAATCACCTGACCAGGCGATGGGACTGCCCGGGAAGAGATCCACTCCTATGTCCCTAATCCAGTTACCTTGCGCACTGCAAATTCGTAACCCGCCACCCGCCACGGCGGTAGCAATGTGACTGCCATCTGCAGAGAACTTCACAGATGTCACGGCACCATCGTGCAGGAGTGGACCGGCAAGACGCCTTCCCGTCGAGATGTCCCAGATGAAGGCTCTCCTATCCCTCGAACCCGTCGCGAATTTGGTCGAGTCGGAAGACACATCAACGGTATCCGCCCAGTTCATACTCTCTTCCGTTGTGCAGGTGATCTGGCGCGTCTTTCTGCTCCAAACGCTGGCCAACCCGTTTCCGCCGCTGACAATCCACTTGCCATCGCCCGAAAGAGCAATCGCCATGACACGGCTGCTTGCTGAGAGTCGCTGTTCTTCGACCTCCCTTCCGTCCTCGACACACCATTGTCGGATCATACCATCGTCGCCACCACTCAAAAGATGTCTTCCATCCTCCAAGAAAACGAGTGAGCGTACGTTTATGCCTCCACAAATATTGATTGTTCTTGTGTTGTCTGGGTAAACTATCAGCATCAGGACCAACCTTCGATCGGGACTCACTCATTGTTCAAAATCAGCACACACTCGCTCACAGTCGACAGTAAGAGGGACAGAGGAAAAGACAAGAGCCGCCAGTGCGCTCACACTCTTGCCCTTATCAAAATGAATCAGTTCTCACATTTCCAGTCTACCTCCCGGCCCTGGGCGCTTGATTCGCTTTATTTGACTATGTATGGGCAAGGTGGAGGACTTTGTGTCATACACGCCAATGTGAGGCCTCGCAGTGATCCTAGTATGCGCGGTCGTAGAAATGCAGAAGAAGTTGGGTATTGAGGTAGCTGAGTACTTCCCATGGGGCTTGTAGAGTATTGGCAACTTACACGGTACACTGGTCTCTTGGTCCTTCTGATTCACGTGGCTAGGTGGCCCGACGACCCTGATCCCACAGTAGTGACGTTTGGATCAGATACCCCTCGGCACAGGCGACCCAATAGTCGGCAGAACCTGTTGACGTTTTGTCGTGTAGGTTGTCACTGGACAGTTGTTTAGTGTATGTGGCTCTGTCAGAATACAAACGGGGGTTGCATCTGACATGGGATTTGACCTTGAATCAGGACTGTGCTGGGATGCCGCAGAAAGCATCCACCGGAGCCGACAATGTCAGTGGCGATGCAAGCGTGGCTTAGTCAGCAGTCTAAAGGCCGACTGGATCCAAGTCTGTTTCCGTCCGTCAATGTAAAGTCCAAGCGTTGAACTTACATGCGAGACCACGCTGCGAGGTCTCTATGCACAATCCAATGCTCTCCTCAACCTCTCATCTCTTCCGTATCTCAAAACGCTACCACGCTCGCTTTGACTGTGTGTCTGAAGCACGACAAGGCATATCCTGCACAACACGGGCCCAGCGCGTCAGTCCTTGCAGTTGTTACCGGACACCTGCAGGATTAATTTTATTTCTTGTTTCGTGCACGAAAGAACTGGCCGTAGACTAGTCGGAAAATTGGTGCAGAGAGACTGGGGAACGAGTGGCCAAGTCATTCATGTACTTTATAATCAATGGTGTGTGTTTCACAATTCTTCGCATCTCATGACCTGTAAATTGCCTGAGATCTAATGTTAGGGGTTAATTGTTACTCAGACATGGAGAAACGCGAACACTTGCACAGTGCTACTAACTCCACATCACTGATTTTTGGGACCGTGAAGGCATGGGAAAGTGTCAAGTTCGTACCTAGTCTGCGGTGCCAATAGGTGGAAAGAGACCAGATCCACAAGGTTTAGAAATGATGAGAAGCAACTGTTATACCAGTCGATTTGTCGCCTTTGTCGCGTCGGGATGCATGGGTCAAAATTTTTCATTCGTAAACAAGGGCGAGCTAATCCAACCTAGATATGTGACGACACAAGACAAAGCAAGAGGTAATATGTAATCCACTGTTTTACACATACACGTTAAACGTCGTACACGACATGATTCAAGTAAACGGACTGAAAACGTATTGGAAACAAATCTGTTCGTGCTCCTTCGGTGTCTACCACATGAATCAGTTTAAAATACGTTCCAGGACCCAACGTTGATTCTGGCTGTTCTGTAATCAAAAACAGGTCAGCCCGAATACGTATTCCCCCTAATCAACAACGCCTACATTGCGAGGGCGAACTGACACCTGTAGTTGAGAACCGCGATTAGCTGCACGAGCTCAACTGGTTGAACAAACTTGCTCACATTTTGGTTTGGTTCATACTGAAGAACGGCCGGATCCCTGCTATTTCCAATCCTGTCTCGAAAATAGGTGAACCATACGGCCAGTGAGGCGCGAAAACTGACACGAATGCGTCACTCCTGGGCTCAAAGGTCCAAGTGGTACCATGCGTTTGACGGACCAACGTGCTACCATTCGTACCATTCAGCGAGAAGTTCAATTCATCCTTGATAGCGTAGGCCCCATCTCCAGAGAGAGAAATAGACCACTGCAAATCAATCATCAGCCGCATGCTCATATGAGGAAAGGCGGAGAAAACAGACTCTTTGGGAAGCATTGGATTGATTCAATGGTCGCACGACAACCGTGTTACCTCCACCATCTGAGCTTGTGAGGTACAGATCGTCAATGCTGCATTTTATGCGGTAAGCACCATCCAGAATGCGTTGTGGAGTGATGAGTATTCGAGGACGATCGTTGATCTTCAACTCATCTTATTCGAGTTGCCATTCAACGGAACGTATAAATTGTATGTTCATGAAACGTACCAGACCGCATCTCCAGTACACGAAGTCTGCTCCGGAGAACCTCGATTTGCCTGCGGAGCACTTCAACTTGCGGTTGAAGGTCATTCCCGCCGCTGGCTTGCGATCGCTGATCAACATTCTGGCCAACGAGATAGGACAAGGGAATGATGTCATGGAGATTATACAGGGTGATTACTCCATCGAAGCTGCCGGTTGCGAGATAATTATTGTCAGGCGACAGTGCGATCGAACACAGCGATTGTGGGTGATCGAAGACGGGACCGAACTGCGCATGTTTTGAAGTGTCCCAAAACGTGAGATGACTACCTGCGAAGGCAGCAATAAATCTTCCATCGCTGGGGAGGGCGATGCTGGTCCAGCCAACATTTTTTTCTCCAGGAATTGCCCATTCGGATAAGAAGGTTCCCGTGTCAGGGTGAATGTATTTGAGTACATTTTTGGACAAGGCGAAGATACGTTGGGAATCACTTGACCAGGCGAAGGGATTGCCTGGGAAAAATGTAACTTCGATGTTTTCAAGAAATTGGCCATTTTGCGCATTGAAAATTCGTAACGCGCCACTCCGCCAGGCGACAGCGATTCGACCACCATCCGGGGAAAATTTCACCGATACCACACTAGGAGTCGAGGCCACGTCGAGTGGACCAACGAGCTGCGCGCCTGTTGAAATATTCCGAATGTACACTTGCCAGCTTTTCGATGAGCCCATCACGAATTTAGTCGAATCTGGGGACACATCAACAGCGTCCACCCGATTCGTATATTCGACTTTCACCGTATGGGCAATTTTGCGAGTTCTTCTGTTCCATATCGTGGTCACCCCAGCCCCGTCCCCGCCACTGACAATCCAGCTTCCATCGCCTGAAAGAGCGATCGCCATGACACGGCTGCTCGCCGTGAGTCGTTGATCTTCAACCTCCATTCCATCCTCAACGCGCCATTGGCGGATCGTCCCATCGCTACCACCACTTAGAAGATGTTTACCATCCTCCAGGAAAGCGATTGGAAACACGTTTCGACCCCCATCAGTCTCGATTATTCTTGCGATTTCTGAGTAGATGGTTCGGTGTTGATCTGCTTTACGATCCGGACTCACTCATTGTTCAGCGTCGGCTGGTGTGTATCAGTGAGGGGGTAACGGCGACATCAGCTGTATCTTCACGTGTCTTATAAATGTGGATCAGTTCTCACATATCTGGTCCATCTTATCTCCGGTCACTTGATCTTGGTCTACCAGACATTGTACTAGCAGGGATCCAGATCTTAGGTCGTAGTGTACGGAGGTGAGCAATCAGACTAGTTCTCTCCGAAATACCCAATTCCTTGCAAGGTCGTGTCAAGGCATAGTGCAATTGCACAATGTTCCGATGTGGCATGTATAGTACTGCTGGCCAATATAGGTATTTCGTCCGTTCTAACTTTGTTCTAATCAGGTTGGGTGGTGCTACAAATTGTATGTCTCCAATCCCACAACAGAGACTTATAAATCGCGTCACTCTGTGTTACAAGCGATGGAGAACTCGGGGAATTAAGTCCGTGCGTTGCATTCTGTGTAGCCTTGGGTGGTTTCACTTTCAATAAATCTATAGGATTTGTCTTCGATTACTCTGTCTTATCGTCTCTCATACAAGCCGCAGAAATCTTAGGTTGTGTTTGTGTAAAGACCGTCACTAAACATTCATTTGCCTCCCCGCAATGTGATTGCCACCGTTCAAGCCCTGCAATGCGCAGCAGCACCGACACACCGCGAGGACTGAGCAGGGCTCTCCACCAATCTGCTCGGTCACGTTCGGATTTGTAACCGTCAGTTTGAAGATGTAAAGTGAGGCCAAAGGCGCTTCCCATCAATGAAACAAGACTATGTCGTACACATACTAGACAACAACTCTTATCAATCGGTTCTCACATTCAGGTCTGCTACCTGTCTCCGGGCGCTTGATCCTGCATGGGTCATCTCAACCAAGTGGTCTTCATCTAACTATGGAAACTCGAAGATCAGTGTGGAGACATGGGGAAATCGGAGGTAATACCGAATGAATTGTCGTACGCATACATAGACCTTACATGATAGGTCGAGCAAGCAGATAAAAATGACTTCGCAACGCCATCGAGCAAACTACCATATCTGCCTTTTTGGAATCT
>JBBPTE010000688.1:0-13211 GCA_038093935.1 Tylopilus cf. pallidocervicolor | reverse complement strand
AGCCACATACTGTCAATATATAAACCAGAGGCTAGCGAGGCTGAGTCCTCAGTCTAGTTCTCCTGGTATATTCCCTGAAACCTAGTGTTCAGCAGTACCACCGCTATACTCTCATCCTAGTCCAAGTCCTACAAGGTGACCGAAGTCCATGACATCATTCAAGGTTTTAGGTTGCTTCAGAAAGATAGTACCGTCAAAATTTTCACAAGCGTCTCCATTTTTCTTCGTAGCAAAAAAAGATGGGACACTTTGTCCTTGCCAAGACTACAGATATGTCAACACTCACACCATGGGGATACAACAACATCAGGATTAAACCTGAAGATAGATGGAAAGCAGCATTTATCACCCTGGAAGGACTATTCGAACCAACAGTCATGTTTTTCAGACAATGCAACTCTCTAGCAACCTTCCAAGCATTCATGAACCATATTTTCGCTGACTATCTAGCATAAGGATGGCTAATCATCAACATGGACAACATGATGATAGCATCCAACAAACTATCAATCCACCACGAACAAACAAAAAAGGTCTTGCAAAGGTTAATGGACCACGGGCTATATCTCAAACCCTCGAAATGCGTCTTTGACACCCAGGAAGTGGAATACCTAGGAATGATCATATCCCCAGGACAAATAAGAATGGACCCCACCAAACTAAAAGCCATTGAAGAATGGAGACCACCCACTTCAGTAAAAGGAACCAGATCCTTCATAGGGTTCTGTAACTACTACAGAAAATTCATCCCAAACTTCTCCTTGGTAGCCAGACCATTACACGACTTAACAAAAAAGAACAATGTCTGGAACTGGACACCCGAATGCCAGGAAGCATTCAACACTCTAAAAAAGGCCTTCATGCAATACCCAGTATTAATAATGCCAGATGTCCAGAAACCCTTCACTATTATGACCGACGCCTCGCTAACTGCCACTGGAGGCATACTAATGCAAGAGAACCACAATGGAGAACTACAACCATGTGCGTACTTCTCAAAAACCCTAGGAAACACAGAACGAAACTACAACATCTATAACAGGGAACTACTCACAGTAATACATGCACTAGAAGAATGGCGACACTACCTATAGGGAACCAATTTCCCCGTCACGGTCCTCACTGACCACAAAAATCTCATGTACTTCAAAGAACCAAGAAAACTCTCCAGACGACAAGCAAGATGGCAACTCTTCCTCCAGGACTTTGATCTCGTTTTCATTCACACCCCAGGAGCCAGAATGGCATCCACAGACACTTCATCAAGGAAAGATGAGATCAACACCACCAAAGACAATCAAGCCATCACGTTGCTACCCAACCACCTATTCGTATGAAAACTAGACCTCGAATTAACAGAAAAACTGGCAAAATCCTCTGAAAAAGACCCGCTAGTCCTTAAAGCCTTACAAGCAATTAAAGAAGAAACCTCCTTGTTCACAAGAGCATCACCTAGGGATTGGACCTACTTTAATAACCAACTCTTTTACAAGGAATGACTATACATACCCCCTGATCTAAGAAATCCCCTTCTCAAAGAACTTCACTCCTCCCCCTTTGGTGGACATGAAGGAGTATTGAGAACCATTGCACAAATGCAACAAGATTACTGGTGGCCGGGAATGACGTCCTTCATCCACAAATATGTCACGGGATGTGCAATTTGCCAAGCATACAAAGCAAACACACACCCAAGTATCCCCGCACTATCCCCCATTCCCTCTAAAGTGACCAGATCCTTTCAACAAATTTCAATTGACCTTATCACCGATCTTTCCCCTAGCGATGGAGCAGACTCTATTTTGGTCGTGGTCAACCACAGCCTTATGAAGGGGGTAATTTTCCTAAAAACCAACAAAACGGCATCAGCTGCCGACATAGCCACCCTCTTCTTTAATCACGTATTTCCTCACTTCGGACCACATGACTCATGCATATCAGGCAGAGGACTGCAGTTCACTTCAGCCTTCACACGAGAACTGGCTTGGTTACTAAAATATGACCTAAAACTATCCACCACATTCCATCCGCAAACCAACGGAGAAACAGAGAGAGTAAATCAAGAACTAGAAACGTACCTGAGAATATTCTGTCGAAAGGACTTAACCAAATGGGCCCAGTTCCTCCCAATCGCTAAATTTTCCCACAACTCTGCCGTACACTCATCAACCGGGAAGACCCCATTCTACCTAATGTATGAATACAAACCAAGAAGTTATCCCAAGATTGGAAAAACCTTCATTCCACACCTTGAAAACAGACTAAATGACATTGAACTAGCACAAAAAGAAGCCCAAGCAGCACACGAAATAACACAGAGAATAATGAAAGAAAGAATAAAGTCGAAATTCAAACCATGGAACATTGGAGACAAAGTATGGTTAGAAGGAAAAAACCTCAAAACCCACTACGAATCAAGGAAATTTGCCCCAAAAAGAGAAGGACCCTTTGAAATCATCAAAGTCCTATCCCCCATCATATACAAATTGAAATTACCAAAACAATGGAAAATCCACGATGTCTTTCACGCATCTCTACTATCCCCATATAGACAAACCAAAGAACATTGCCCTAGCTTTGCCGAACCACCTTCAATAAAGATAAATGGAGAAGAGGAGTTCGAAATCGAGAAAATTATCTCACACTGAGGGAGCAGGAACCGAAAACAGTACCTGGTGGCATGGAAAGGGTATGCCACATTGGAAAATACTTGGGAACCAGAATGGAACCTAAGTAACACACGGACCACCCTGAAAGCCTATAAAACCTGGCACAACTTGTCCTAGAAAACCATCAGCCCCCCCAAGCTGATAAACCATCAACCACCATGCCCTCTACCCTCGCTCCCACTGTTCTTAACAAGAAACTTCCCATCCAGGTCCAACAACTTCCCACAGATGCCCAAAGAATGCTGTATGGCGTGGTTATTGGCAACACAGTTGCCTGCTATGCCCTCAAATGCAACCTGTGGTACACAGAAAACCACAGGCTCATCGAAGGCATTGAGCTCTATAGGACGTTCAAAACCCTATCCCTCACTCACACCCTCTGTTGCCCCCAAGGCCTCCCAGCTCTGTATGACAACGCCATGATGTGCGCCCTGGCAGACGCCAAAAGGAGGGTACTTGACCTCCTCCACAATGATGGGTTCTTCGGGGTAATCAATAACCTACTTTCCGAATTACTCTCACCTTTCCTCCTCCCCATCCTCACATCGCTTTCGGCTGGGAAACGTGATGACTATTTCAGGGAAACAGGGTTTTTCGACAAAGACTTCAATGAAGCCATGAGGAAAATGTGGAGGAACAGAGATGGCAGAGAAAGAATCCCCATTAGGAAAGCAGAGGAGGGAGAGATCAACGAGGGAGGAGAGACCATGACAGCAGTCAATAGCTCCAGGGAAGGGACCCTGATGTCCTTTCGGAGCACCCGCCTCCCCAGGTTGCCAGAAGAACCAAACCACTCAGAGGACGACCTAGAAGAAGGCAACAAGAGAACTCCAGGAAACTCTCCCCCAACTCTTTCATCACCTCTGCCATCCAGGGAAGAAGAGTTCAACCCTACATCCACCAGGCAAGTCCTATATGAATTCCAACACCTGGTAGGGAATACCATCCCAGAACACCCTCACCACTGTATACACGACCTCTCCCCCCTCCACCTAGACATGCTACTGCTCCTGCACAACTCATTGCTATTGATGACCCTGGAGCAACTATGAGTACACAATGACCTCACCACATTGAAAAGTGTTGCTTCACCTGCAACCAGCCAGGGCATTTTAGGGTTGAGTGTCCGAATTACACGTGCCCCCACTGCAAGACGAGTGCTCCAGGTCATCCTCAAAAATTCTGTCTGCAAGTACAATGTCCCATGTGCCACTCACTGGGACATTCTAGAGTCGAGTGCCCCCTACATTGAGCAAGGTACGACTCTGATGAGGACCTGGAGGTACACGTGTGGAACAAGGGCCACTGTTCTGATGGAGGCAGATATGACTTGTAGGGGAGGGATGCAGGGAAAAATCACTGAAGCAGTGCTTTAGTTGTACGAAGGGGGTAATGTTACAGAATGGTACGCATATTGGTTTGAGTATGATACTTTAATCCCTTTGTTCCCAGAGCATCAGTTGCTGCACAGTGAGGATGCCTTGGCCTTTGGTATTGTTTCCATAGGGAGGATTATTGAGGAACACCTTTACTCGCTAGTTGACATGCCCATAGTCCCCATCATGATCAGGGATCACATCCAACTTCCCTTGTTTCCACCAGGATAGCCTCCTTTTTATTTCTGCCTTTCTGACTCGCCTCGAAGACTCTCTTTTATTGAACCTTCTACCTTAAGGCTGCCTTATGTCTTTCATTTCCATCCTTGACTCGGTCCGCAGCATGTGTGTTGCAAGCGTGCAACTGTCGTCTGCACGACGGACTGGTTCGTGCCGGTTTGCAAGACCAGCCTTACTTTACGGTAATACATACACGTTCTTTATGCTCTTACGTTACGATCCCGCACAGGGATCTCCCCCCGATTCATCTTCTTATGCCACTGATCCCTGTGCCATTCACAGAACCGTCCTCTATTTATGGGGACTAACTTACATAGTGATGCGCCACATGGCGACCTTAGAGTAAGGGGCTGCCACCCCTTTACGCCCTCGGTGCTTCTACGATAAGAGGTACTTACGCTATAGGCTAGACCTTATCGTACGATACGGGCCCTAAGCCCTACGATTACGTAGACTTATGTAGAAATGTCTATATAAGATCCAAGAGCCTTTGCTGGTTCTCCAGCTTAGTCTCTTGGGGTTTACCCCTCAAGTTCGACGACCGATACGAGAGCAGCCTCGCCTCCGGATAGCCTCCGGCTCAGCATATGGGTTGTTACTACACGCACGGCTCTCGCTGGGCTCACCGTGCTCGCCCCCTCTTTATACCTTTGCCCGGCCTCATGGCCGTGTTATCTATTTCTCTTACGACTTCGTCACGCTTACGTCTCTACGGCGACCTATCAGCTATGGAGGTCACATCAATGGCCTCACTCCTACATTCAGCCTTGAGGGTTGTTTCAACGTGCAGCTGAGCCTCAAGGCAGGTGCATGGCTTGGTCCATGCTCACTTTAGAATACTATAAAAACTACCTACTTGTATTTGGGACGATAGCTAGTTCTATGCAATCATACCAAGTCACAAGTGAACTAGTGAAAGACCCTAAAGAAGTCAATAACAAGAACGCCTTAAGAAAACTCATAAAATAACCAAGCCATTGCTCTACCAAGAAGAGTCTTCGCTCTTGGCTTGGCTTAACATTAACAGATGATACCTCGGGAGAGGCACCGATTTCCAATTCATCAGCCGGTGTTGAGGAAGATCCAGAGGTCCAGCTGGGTAAGTGACTAGCTGTATCTAATCCGACCACAACTATTGAGCTTTTCACCCAGCTGCACTCAAGAAGAGCTGGTGATCACCCATATACTCATTTTTCAAGCTCGATGTGGTAGCTATTGAGTATATTGACGGATGTCTTGCTCACTTCTTTCTTTGCAGTGCATGCAAGTGCAAACTCACTACTGGTGGTGTCTGCCACTATCAAGATTTGAAGGATCGTGCATCTACGGCCAATCTCAAGCACCATGCCACTGTGTGTTAGGGTAAGGAGGCTGTCGACAATGCCTGCAAGGGTGACACACATAAGGGGCTGAGTGGCAGCATCTATGCTGTGTTTGCTTGTCAGGATGACAAGCAGCCCGTTTACCATATGCAACGCATACTTAATGATGTCGATTTGTGGTATGAATCACCTTGCTTAATATCTTTAAGTCCTGACTACATCCTTAGAGTTTTACTCGTATGCTGGATTACCGAAAACAACCACACTATCAATATTGTCAATGATCACGTACTTCGTGACATCATAACTGCTGGGCATCCAAGTCTCACTCTACCATCTCGTGCCATGCTGTCATGTGACATGGTCATATTATTCAAGGAATGCCAACAATGTATCGCAAAAATATTACAGGTCAGCCCTTTGATGTCCAGGTTTATTTTTTCATGCCTAGTTTATCAGAGACACCCTGAATATCTGCACTTTGCCACTGATACTTGGACATCCCCGAACCACCATGCATTCATGGCTTGGACAGTCCACCTTGAACATAAGGGAGAGGTTCTTTGCTTCTTGCTCAACATCATTGAAGTACCAGAGGTACACTACTGTGACCAAGGACTTTGTGGTTACTAACTCATAGATTAGTCGCACAATGGCATCACCTTAGCAAGAGTGTTTCAGGATATGCTCGAGCGATTCTGCCTCACGAAAAAGGTAAGATATATTACTTTTAATCCTCCTTCAGCTAGACTTCCTGTGCAAATAGATCTTGTCTGTAAATACAGACAATGCAAGTTCAAATGATACACAGATGAAGAAGCTGGCAACCCTGGACAACTCATTTGAGGTAGCTAATCGCGCTCATTATTTTAACCACACAATTCAGTTAGCAGTGAAGGCTCTTCTTTGGCTACTCAATCTAGGTATTGGAGGTAAAGATGATGATGTGGTAGATGTTGATGACCTTGGAGATTCTCTGCTTGCTATGGGTATGGATGATGATAATGAGGATATGAGTGTTGATGATGACATTGATGCTGACGATGTTGATGGGTCTACTGGTGATGACCCAGAGGATAATATTGATGAATTGGAGGCTCTGCTTAGTGTGGAGAAAGAAGATATCCTGGCTGACACTATTGTCATCTGGGATGCAGTCACTAAGGTCAGCCAGCTTTTTCATTTTTGCTGCTGTCTCTCATAGAAGAGCTATTATATAACAGGTATGCTGACTAGCATTTGTGATTGTTCGCTTGACTATCAAGGCACTTCCTGCTTGGTGGGCACATTGTGAGGCAGCTGGTGTGAAAGGCAATCTGATCTCTTGTGATGTTGTGACCCACTGTTAATGTTAAGCCAAGCTACAGCAAAGGCTTTGATAATTCTTCTGTAGTTTGCTTTCTTGGTGCTAGTTTAGGTTCTTCGTTAGAGTCTTTCACTAGTTCGCTTGTAACTTGGTATGATTGTGTAGAACTAGCTACCGTTACAAGTATCAGATGTCATCTTATATACTTAGGGGAATCCAAGCACAGACCAAGGCATGAGGCTACCTCATGTTGGGCTGTGCTCTGCTGCAGGATGAGTCAAAGCCAGAAATGAGAATGACATGTGTTCTCCTCGAGGCGAAGAAGTAAGACGTAAAGCCTCGAGGCAAGGCTATGTATCGGAAATGAAGAAAAGGGCTGTATGATGACTACCAGGGAGATTGAGTGCGATCTCCTATCATAACAGGAATAATTGGAGTGTCCAGGAAGGCGTAAACAGTTTCCTCTATGAGCTGTCCCATAGAGATGATACCAAAGGCCAGAGCGTCTTCTCTCCGTAAAGACTGATACTCTGGGGGCAAAGGAATTAAAGTATCAAATTCGAACCAGAAGTCGTACCATTCTATAACATTACCCCCCCTGTAGAACTGAAGCACCACTTCAGTTATCTTCCCCTGCATTCCTCCCCTAGAGATCGACTCCTCCTCCGTCAGAATGGTCGCCCTCGTTTCACACGTGTACCTCCAGGTCCTTGTCAGAATCGTACCTAGCCCGATGTAAGGGGCACTCGATTTGAGAGTGGCCCAATGAGTAGCAGACGGGACATTGTACTTCTGGGCAGAATTTTTGAGGGTGGCCTGGAGCACTCTTCTTGCAGTGAGGGCACATGTAATGCGGGCATTCAACCCAGAAATGGCCCGGCCGGTTGCAGGTGAAACAATGTTTTTCAATAGAACCAAATCATTGTGTACTAGTCGTTGCTCCCGGGTCATTGATAGCAACAAGCTGGGTGGGAGTGGTAGCATGTCTAGGTGGAGGGGGAAGAGGTCGTGTGTAAGGTGGAGAGGGTGTCCGGGGGTGGTATTCCCTATCAGGTGTTGGAGTTTGCTGAGGGTTCATCTGGTAGACATATGGTTGTGTTTGTCTTCCTCTGATAGCAGAGGCAATGAAGGAGTCTGGAGATAAGGCCTCCGTGTTCTCTCGCTGGAGCCTTCGTGGGTGTCCTTGGAGAGGTTTGGTCCTCCTGGCAACTTGGGGAGGTGGGGAGCTATGGAATGAGAGTGGAGTACCCTCTCTGGAACTGTTAACTATGGTGGTGGTATCTTCTTCGTCGACCTCCCCTTCTTCTCTTTTCCTGATTGGGATCCTCTCTCCTCCATCACGGTTCCTCCACTGCCTTCTCATGGCTTCAT
The DNA here is from genome assembly GCA_038093935.1 of Tylopilus cf. pallidocervicolor. Lineage (NCBI taxonomy): Eukaryota > Fungi > Basidiomycota > Agaricomycetes > Boletales > Boletaceae > Tylopilus > Tylopilus cf. pallidocervicolor. Next base: position 4,927 of record JBBPTE010000688.1, on the reverse strand, counting down.
TGAAGTCTTCATCGAAAAATCCTGTCTTCCGGAAGTAGTCGTCACATTCTCCTGCCGAGAGCGATGCAAGGATGGGGAGGAGGAATGGAGATAGGATTTCGGGGAGTAAATTGTTGATTACCCCAAAGAATCCGTCATTGTGGAGGAGGTCCAGGACCCGTCGTTTGGCTTTGGCTAGGGTGCAAGTCATGGTGTTGTCGTAGGGGGCAGGGAGTCCTTGGAGGCAGCATAGGTTGTGGGTGAGTGATAGTTTTTTGAAGGTGCAGTATAGTTCGATGCCTTTGATGAGGCAGTGGTTTTTGGTGTACCATGGGTCGCGTTCCATGGCATAGCAGGCGACTGCATTGCCGATGACTACTCTGTATAGCATCCTTCGGGCATCAGCTGGGAGGCATTGAAACAACCCTCAAGGCTGAACGTAGGAGTGAGGCTGTTGACGTGACCTTCATAGAGCTGATAGGTTGCTGTAGAGACATGAGCGTGACCGTAAGCATAAGAGAAATAGGTAACACGGCGGTTAGGCCGGGCAAAGGTATAAAGAGGGGGCGAGCACGGTGAGCCCAGCGAGAGCCGTGCGTGTAGTAACAACCCGTATGCCGAGCCGGAGGCTATCCGGAGGTGAGGCTGTTCTCGTATCGGTCGTCAAACTTGAGGGGTAAACCCCAAGAGACTAAGCTGGGGACGCCAGCTGAGGCTCTTGGACCTTATATAGACGTTTCTACATAAGTTTACGTAATCGTAGGGCTTAGGGCCCATATCGTACGATAAGCCTTAGCCTATAGCATAAAGTGCTCTTATCGTAGAAGCACCAAGGGTGTAAAGGGGTGGCAGCCCCTTACCCTGAGGTCACTGTGTGGCGCATCATGTACGTAAATTAGTCCCCATAAATAGAAGACGGGCGTAACTGTGAAATGGCGATGGGGATCAGTGGCGTAAGAAGTAGATCGTAAGGGAGATCCCCGTCGTGGGAATGAAAAGAAGTCGTAAATGAACGTGTACGTATTACCGTAAAGTAAGGCCGGTCTTGCGAACTGGCATGAACCAGTCCGTCGTGCAGACGACAGTTGCACGCTTGCAACAGGCGTTGGACTTGGATAGGGAGTTTCTTGTTGAGAATAGTGGGGGCAAGAGTGGAAGACATGTTTGTAGGTGGAGGTTGTTTATCGGCTGGGTGAGGCTGATGGGTTTTCTCAGTTCAGATTATGTCGGATTTTATATGCCTTGAGAATGGTCCGTGCATTGGTTAGGTTTCGTTCTGGTTCCCACGTATTTTCCGATGTAGTGTAACCCTTCCACGCCACCAGGTACTGTCTTCGATTTCCGTTCCCCCGGTGTGAGATAATTTTCTCAACTTCGAATTCCTCTTCCCCTTTAATCGTTATTGGTGGAGGTTCGGTGAAGCTAGGGCCGTGTTCCTGGGTTTGTTTGTATGGGAATAGTAGGGAGGCATGGAATACGTCGTGAATTTTCCACTGTTTTGGTAACTTTAGTCTGTACATAATAGGAGAGAGGACCTGTGTGATTTCAAATGGTCCTTCTCTTTTTGGTGTGAATTTTCTAGATTTGTAATGTGTCTTGAGGTTTCTTCCTTCCAACCATACTTTTTCTCCTATTTTCCATGGTTTGAAATTGGACTTTATTCTTTCTTTCATTATTCTTTATGTAATTTCATGTGCTGCCAATGCTTCTTTTCGTGCTTCTTCTATTTCTTTTAGTCTGTTTTCCAAGTGTGGGATGAATGTTTTTCCAATCTTTGGGTAACTTCTTGGTTCATATCCGTACATGAGGTAAAATGGGGTTTGTCCAGTGGATGAATGTACGGCAGAATTGTGAGAGAATTCAGCGATTGGAAGGAGTTCGGTCCATTTTGATATGTCTTTCCTACAGAATATCCTTAAGTAGGTTTCTAGTTCCTGGTTTACTCTTTCTGTTTCTCCATTGGTTTGCGGGTGGAATGCGGTGGATAGTTTTAGGTCATACTTCAGTAGGTGGGATAGTTCTCGAGCGAATGCCGAGGCGAATTGTGGCCCTCAGTCTGATATACAAGAGTCGTGTAGTCCAAAGCGGGGGAATACATGCTTGAAGAAGAGGGTTGCTATGTCAGCTGTGGATGTTGTTTTGTTGGTTTTTAGGAAAATTACCCCCTTTGTAAGGCCATGGTTGACCACGACCAATATTGAGTCGGTGCCGTCACTAAGTGGTAGGTTGGTGATGAGGTCAATAGAGATTTGTTGGAATGGGTGGGTTGCCTTAGACTGGATCAGGGATAGGGCTGGTATGCTGAGGTGAGTGTTTGTTTTATAGGCTTGACAGATTGTGCAGCCGGTAACGTATTTCCTGATGAATGAGGTCATTCCTGGCCACCAGTAATCTCTTTGGGTGCGAGCGATAGTCCTAAGGACTCCCTCATGCCCTCCGATGGGGGAGGAGTGGAGTTCTTTGAGTAGTGGTCGCCAAAGGTCGGGGGGTATGTATAATTGTCCTTTGTAAAAGAGTTGGTCATTGGAGTAACTTCAATCTGCAGGTGTTGCTCTTTTAAACAAAGATGTTTCTTCTTGGATTGCTTGTAGTGCTTTGAGGACTAGTGGGTCTTTCTTTGAAGAGGTTGCTATTTTTTCCGCCAGTTCTAGGTCTAGTTTTCTGACGAACAAATGGTTTGGTAATAGGGTGATGGCTTGATTATCTTCTGTTGTGTCTACCTCGTCCTTTCAGGACAGGGCGTCCACAGGTGCCATCTTTGTCCTGGGGGTATGGATGAAGACAAGGTCGAAGTCTTGAAGAAAGAGTTGCCATTGTGCTTGTTGTTGGGAAAGCTTTCTTGGTTCTTTGAAGTATGTGAGGTTTTTATGATCAGTGAGGATTGTTACAGGGAAATTTGTTCCTTGTAAGTAGTGTTGCCATTCTTCCAATGTGTGAATTACTGCGAGTAATTCTCTATCGTATATGTCGTAGTTTTGTTCTGTGTCTCCTAGTGTTTTTGATAGGTAGGCACATGGGTGTAGTTCTCCGTTGTCATTCTCTTGCATTAGTATTCCTCCTGTTGCTGTTAGAGAGGTGTCCGTCATTACTGTGAAGGGTTTTTGTACATCTGGCATTGTTAATATAGGGTATTGCATGAATGCTTGTTTTAGGGCTTTGAATGCTTGTTGGCATTCTGTGGTCCAGTTCCAATTTGTTCCTTTCTTTGTTAATTCATGTAGTGGTTTGGTGATAAACAAGAAGTTTGGGATGAATTTTCTGTAGTAGTTGCAGAATCCGATAAATGATCGGGTGCCTTTTACCGATGTGGGTGGTTTCCATTCTTCGATTGCTTTTAGCTTTGTGGGGTCCATCTTTACTTGTCCTGGGGATATGATCATTCCTAGATATTCTATTTCTTGTGCATCGAAGGCGCATTTTGCGGGTTTGAGGTATAGTCCATGGTCAGATAATCTTTGTAATACTTTTCTTGTTCGTTCATGGTGGATGGGTAGTTCGTTTGATGCTATCATCATGTCGTCCATGTAGATGATTAGCCATCCCTGTGCTAGGTAATCAGCGAAGATATGGTTCATAAATGCCTGAAAGGTTGCTGGAGAATTGCATTGCCCGAAGAACATTACTGTTGGTTCGAATAATCCTTCTGGGGTGATGAATGTAGCTTTCCATCTGTCTTCAGGTTTGATTCTGATGTTGTTGTACCCCCATCTGATATCGAACTTGGTGAAGTATTTGGCGTTCTTTAGTTTGTCGATTGGTTCAGAGATTAAAGGTAGGGGGTAGGCATTTTTTATGGTGTGTGCATTGACATATCTGTAGTCTTGACAGGGTCGAAGGGTACTGTCTTTTTTTGCCACGAAGAAAAATGGTGATGCTTGTGGGGATTTTGACGAAATGATCTTTCCTTCTTCGAGGTTAGTTTTGATGAAGTCTTTGCAGGCTTCTTGTTCCTTTGGGTTTAATGGGTAGACTTTGGCTACTCAGGGAATGAATCCTTCTTTTAGTTTTATTTCATGGTCAAAGGGTCTTTCTGGAGGAAGTTCTCCTTTTGGTGGTTCTTCAAATACCTTTTTGAATTCCTTGAATTCTTCAGGAATGGTTGATTCTTTCTTTGAGCTTTGCTGTGCTGCTTGTGTTGCGATAGTGATTTTGTAGTTTAGTTCATAGTGTGGGTCGTATCGTTTGTTCCATCAATGAAGGGTCTTTTCTTCTGGGTCGATCCCTAGATATCTAATGAGATATCTTTGTCCTTTGGTTTCTTCTGGTTGTTTATTCATGGTGATCCTTCCCTCTTTCCAATCAATAGAGGGATTTTCTCTTTGTAACCAGGGCATTCCTAAGATGATGTTTTCTGTTCCACAGTTAAGAACAAGGAATTCTTGTGTGGATGTATTTTCTCCAATAGTCATCTGAATCTTGGTTTTGTACTTTATTGTGCCTCCTTGATTACTTGTTCCATCGATGTTTTGTGCTTTGAGGTGTTGATCAAGTTCCTTCAGTGGATATCCCTATTTTTTGGCTAAGTTGCAGTCTATGAAGTTTCCTATGGCTCCACTGTCGATCAGGGCCACTGTTTCAACGCTTTTGGAGTTTTTGGACAATGTGACAGGGATTTGAATTTGTCGAGTTGTTACATTGTTTATTGTTCTTACTCTAAGAGGGGTAGATGTTGAGGCATCCCTCTGTGTTAAAAATCCTCGTTTTGGTCTTCTTCGACCCTTACTACTGCAACTTTGTGGGTTTCTTCTTTTTCCAGTGTTTCTTCATCAAAGCATGTCTTGAGTACCCTTAATATTTCTTCTTGATTGATGTTCTTTCCTTTAAGTCCGTCCAGGTACTGAGTTATTTCGTTCCTTTCTTTTTGAACGTATGGTGGGGGGTTCAAGGATCCTGGTGTGTTTACCACCCTTATGTGTTGGTGTGTTCCTCCCCTTCCTCTTCCTCTATA